>JAMKCH010057708.1:0-53233 GCA_023653785.1 Ophioderma brevispina
ACCTTATCAATTACTAATTATAAATCTGTATATTATTAAAAGTCAGATCCTGTGCACAAGGCTCATTGGTTTTTGTTTAGAATGTATTTCTGACCTCTGATGTCTACGAGACGTCAACAGTACTTATTTTGTTAACAATGGAAAGGAAGATATCTACGCTATCCTGTTGGAACCAAATTACATTGAATCGGATTTTTCAGGTAATACGACAAAGCACGTGGTAACACCCCCTTCGGGCGTTTGTAAACGAGGGTTAATTTGCATAATTTATCAAAAAGTAATTTCACTGCAAAATAACCATATCTTCAAAGATCATCACAAAGACCCGGATACTCTCTAGATGTGAAATAGTAAAATCACTCTTCAGGGAGAGTGACTCTAGGGACCGTCTTTGTCGGTTTAAATTTAATCTTTAGAGAGTGAATTTGTTTGTGGATTAATCTTCATAGATGAATTGTTAAGTACCTCTCATACGAGGAGGAATTGACAGCCATGTCACTCTCCAAAGAGGGAAAATTTTACACAGGGTTCGGCCTGATTGATCATTATGCATACTCACGCAATTTTGATTTTTTTTTTGAACAATTTTTTTAGTTTAAAGTATTCCTTATCCAAATTACTTATATAAAACATGCCAAATGGATTAATTCCACTTAATTTTTCATTCTGGCATGATTTTGGTAAATGTACCAAAAAACAATACGCTCACGGCGGCCTCTTGGAGTTCAGCCGAATTTTCAATTAATTTGCTAGTTTGTTGCATTTGAAACCATGCGACGAATTTTTATCAAATGTTTAAGTTACACGTCGTTCTATGACAATTATTTTCATAATTATAAGGTAATGCTTGTCTGCGATTAATAGGGCAAGCGGGACGAGAGGTTGAAAATCGCAAAAGCGGCAATGGTCCAACAACATCAACATTTTGTGAGAATTAATTAAAACATCTCCTAGCGCATACACCGGTAAAATCTGCAAAATTTGCATATGGAGAAATATGATTTTTTTTTAATAATTGCATTGCAATTTGCATAAAAGGGTGTTCCAGAGGTAGTTGGGCATTTTCTTCTGTTCAGTAAATGCAGGAAAGATACGGACATGCGGTTTTTTGCATAATGTTAGGAATGGTTATTCTATCAACATGAAATAGAAGTTTCCAAAGTTTAGTTTATAAGGTGTTAAATTTGTATTTTTCATGCAAAAAATAGGTTTTTTAACAGTTTTGTCGAGTTCGGTTAATTATCTGCTTACATAACTAACATTTGCATTTTTTTTAGTTTCAAACAAAAACCACGTCTATGAACGTCTACACTGCAAATTGAGCACCAGAAACAACCGGTGTCACGTAATTCAACAAATTCTACGTGTCCTATGTTTCTATACTTTTTGTGTAGTAAAATACCAGCCAGGACTGCTGCATGTTTTAACTAGTCACCGTATTATTTCTGTCAGCCGGCTTACATAAAAGGACAATCACGCCAGAATTACACACAAATGTTTTTTCATTGTCGCAAGCATGGTTCTATGATAAGAACTTTTGAGTCTCTCTATTTTTATTATGTCTTTCCCAAATTTTCACCCGTCACAATATGACTAGTAAATTGTGATGATATGCGAAACGTCAATATTTTTAAATTAATCATTGCATCCACGCAACTGCATAAAATATAATAAAATAAGAAAATTATAAAAATGAAACGGTAAGTACGGATTTCCAAAGGAGGACCCGGATATGCCAAATTTACACTTTGAAAAAGCTGTATGACAAAATAAAATTATTCAGAGAATTTCATCATTAAAAAACCAGGCCTATCTCAAAATTTCTTGCCTTAACATTTATTCTATTGGATTCTATCAGTTTAGATAAAATGAAATCAAAAACGCATTGAATATAAATTTAATAGATTAAATTTAATCGGAAAATTCAGATTTTCCCCATTTCCGTCTAGAATTGAGAGACTATAAAGGAGGTATCGCGGTAGTTTGCTTACTCCTTTGTTGTCTTTACCAAGCCCGTGTTAGAAATTTAGTGAGTTTTTATGATTTTTCGACAAGCTAATGTTGTAACCAATATAGAATGGACTAGAATTTTTGTTACGAATCCCGACAAGACAAGCAACCCGGCTCGCCCTTTCTACACGTCAATAAAAAAATGAAGAAGAAGAAATGAACGAAAAGAAAACAATAGCAGTGTTTGCACAGTATAAGACCAAAACAACGGTAATTAGTATTGTTGGTTGACGGATAATGATGATAAACTTTCTTTCTCTACGAAATTTTTAAAGGTCTTCTTTTAAAGGCAGCCTGAGAAAAACATAACTTATAGGCCTTCAAATTTTGGCGAGCGAATTAGGAGTCGCCAGATTTGAACATTTGTTCCAAAAATTTTTTTTTATTTATCTTCAGTAGGCTTGCCACATTGTATAGGCGCTCATTCAAATCTCCTGATTTATAAAAATTATGATTATTCCAGGACCGATTTTGAATCTGACATTTAAAACAGAATGGAATCATTATACGCGAGGTCTTTGGTTCTTTCATAAATATTTGAGCTATGTGTATGGCAGCATTTTTGACCGAAATAAAAAGCAAACCTTTGTTCTTTTAGGTGAAAAAAGCGGAAAACCAGATAAGAATGCCAAAACCCAAATTTCTCAATTTGAGATTTGTTCAAAAATTGGTTTCTCAAACGAGAAATAAGGCTTTAAGATTGAAAAAAAAAAAATCAAAAGCCGTGCTATGCGAATTTGAAAAAACAAGTTTTTTTTTCAATTTGAAAAAGCTGGTTATCGATTCGAAAGCTGGGAGAACCCCTGTTTTTCGATCGAAAAAAGTTTTGAAACCAAACAATCTTTCATATCGAATTTGGTAAAAGTAGTTTTCGCAGGTTTATCGATTTGAAATGTAAAATTAGCTAAAGGAAAAACTATTTTATTTTGTAGAGGTTGTCTATATGAAAAATCTATAGTAAAGTATATTATATACAAAATAGAAGAGCAACATTTTTTCGCTGAAAAATCCAAGATAAAATTTAAAAAACAAAATGATTTTTGTTAATGAAAAAAAAAATCCTATAGGGTGCATACCTGGCACAAACAAGATCTACATAATAAATTTTGGATCGTTTTATGATAACATAGGCAAAAAAAAAAGAGGTCGTCGCACCTCCTGTAGCTCAAAACCCCTATAAGGCCGAGAAAAAAAGGTTGTTGCAGCTTCCCGAGTGCACAGTGTACAAAATCACATTTTATCGCGTTTCTTTCCTTGTTTAAGGTTTCCAGCGACTAACTTTTTGGGGGGGGGGAGGATTGGCATGAAAAAAAATCGGCCGCAAAATAAAGGTCAAATGAAATAAAAAAAGGAATCCGAGTGGAGGTATTTTTCTGATTAAAAACGCATAGCGCTTAGGGTTTTTGGCCTTTAGGCAACCGAAACATGCTTCTTTTTTATGGTCTATAAGCGGATTGCGTTGTTTTTAGTCAAAAAAGTATGCGCTCCGTGGAATTATTTTTATTGCATTTAGACGACTTTATTTTTCGGTCTACTTCGTGGCATTTTGCTTATCTTGACTAATTTAAAAAAACATAGTTAAAAATATCTGAAAATCTGTAAAAAAGAAATGCCACTACAAAAGGTGATGTTCTGCTCGGGCTAAGCTGTTATTGGTTGAGGTAGTATAATATTAGGATGTCGGGGGCGGATGTTGTCGAAAGTGATTACATTTGTTTAAGGTGTAAACCTTTTAGCAACCGGGGTGATTGTCGCGAAAGTGGAGCCCGATTACCAAATTATCGACTTTTAAAAACAAACATTGATCGACAAGCTAATGTTGTAACCAATATAGAATGGACTAGAATTTTTGTTACGAATCCCGACAAGACAAGCAACCCGGCTCGCCCTTTCTACACGTCAATAAAAAAATGAAGAAGAAGAAATGAACGAAAAGAAAACAATAGCAGTGTTTGCACAGTATAAGACCAAAACAACGGTAATTAGTATTGTTGGTTGACGGATAATGATGATAAACTTTCTTTCTCTACGAAATTTTTAAAGGTCTTCTTTTAAAGGCAGCCTGAGAAAAACATAACTTATAGGCCTTCAAATTTTGGCGAGCGAATTAGGAGTCGCCAGATTTGAACATTTGTTCCAAAAATTTTTTTTTATTTATCTTCAGTAGGCTTGCCACATTGTATAGGCGCTCATTCAAATCTCCTGATTTATAAAAATTATGATTATTCCAGGACCGATTTTTGAATCTGACATTTAAAACAGAATGGAATCATTATACGCGAGGTCTTTGGTTCTTTCATAAATATTTGAGCTATGTGTATGGCAGCATTTTTGACCGAAATAAAAAGCAAACCTTTGTTCTTTTAGGTGAAAAAAGCGGAAAACCAGATAAGAATGCCAAAACCCAAATTTCTCAATTTGAGATTTGTTCAAAAATTGGTTTCTCAAACGAGAAATAAGGCTTTAAGATTGAAAAAAAAAAAATCAAAAGCCGTGCTATGCGAATTTGAAAAAACAAGTTTTTTTTTCAATTTGAAAAAGCTGGTTATCGATTCGAAAGCTGGGAGAACCCCTGTTTTTCGATCGAAAAAAGTTTTGAAACCAAACAATCTTTCATATCGAATTTGGTAAAAGTAGTTTTCGCAGGTTTATCGATTTGAAATGTAAAATTAGCTAAAGGAAAAACTATTTTATTTTGTAGAGGTTGTCTATATGAAAAATCTATAGTAAAGTATATTATATACAAAATAGAAGAGCAACATTTTTTCGCTGAAAAATCCAAGATAAAATTTAAAAAACAAAATGATTTTGTTAATGAAAAAAAAAATCCTATAGGGTGCATACCTGGCACAAACAAGATCTACATAATAAATTTTGGATCGTTTTATGATAACATAGGCAAAAAAAAAAGAGGTCGTCGCACCTCCTGTAGCTCAAAACCCCTATAAGGCCGAGAAAAAAAGGTTGTTGCAGCTTCCCGAGTGCACAGTGTACAAAATCACATTTTATCGCGTTTCTTTCCTTTTTTTAAGGTTTTCCAGAGAGACTAACTTTTTTTTTGGGGGGGGGGGGGGGTGGCGGATTGTCATGAAAAAAATCGGCCGCAAAATACAGTCTTAAATGCAATAAAAAAGGATTTCCGCGTGGGCGGTTTTTTTTTAATTTTTTTTCTGATTAAAAACGCAAGCGCTTAGGGGTTTTGGGCCTTAGGAAACCGAAACATGCTTCTTTTTCTGGTCTATAAGCGTTATGCGTTGTTTTTAGTCAAAAATGCTATGCGCTACGTGGAACTCTTTTTATGCATTTTTAGACGACTTTTTATTTCGTCTACTTCGTGACCATTTTTCTTATCTGACTAATTTTACAAAAAAAAAATAGTTAAAAATATCTTGAAAAATCTTTGTAAAAAAGGAAGTGACCCTACAAATGTGAGTTGTCTCTCGGGCTAAGCTCGTGATGGTTTGAGGTAGTATAATATTAGGAGGTCTGGGGGGCGGATTTGTCGAAAGTGATTTAATTTGTTAAGGTGTAAACCTTTTAGACCACGGGGTTGATTGCCGCGAAAGTGGAGCCCGATTACCAGGAATTATCGACTTTTAAAACAACATTTGATTCGCTTTTGGTTGTGAATTTCACAATCTTCAAAGAACATTTTTGATACCAATTTATCTTGATATTTAAAAATGATTAAATGTTTTTATTTTTTTAAATACCAAGAGTAAAGTTTACCCAAAAAATTTCAACGTGTTTGAAAATTTAACTTTCTGGAGGGGCCTTGTAACAGTGACATTACTCTAGATTTTAAGAGAGAGTATGTGATCACCGTCGGATTTTCAAATCATATCACTTCCAGCTTTGGCCTGAAGGGGGTGATCCGTTTAGTTATATTATTAAGTGGTTTATTTTGGTTGAATGACTTTACCCAATGCCCCATCTGAAAAAAAAAAATAGGCGATATTTTAATCCGTTTAGATATGAGAGCTAAGAACGTGATATGTAAATCATGCAATCCTTTGTAAAATAAATATTGGGATTTTTTTTCGCTTTTTGAAAAACCAAATACCTTTTAGTAAATGAGAAAAAATGATAGCTTTCTTCAAACAATTTCAAACCAAACTTCAGGTACAATCGGGGGGGGGGAGGGGAATTAGAGAGATCATGCCATTGGACCTTTAAAACAATACAGTTACGGAAAGGGGTGGTAATTCAATGGCGTAATTCGGCCCCTTTAGGAGTAGTGACATTGACACAATCCCATTTTCTACCAAAAAAAAAATATCTGGTGGTTGGGGACAGGTATGGAGCACTAAAACAATGTTACACCCCAAATAATGTCATAATATTAGCCACCAAGTCATAAGGGCCCCATAGTTTAGTCGAAACCTGTTGGTCCCGTTTTCAGCCTTTTTCGGGGTTGTAAATCAGCACGAGTTGACCACTATAAAGGGGAAACTGGTGCATTTTGCTATCGGGACGACTAAATAATTTTTGTCAAAACTTACTTTTTAGGCGGAGAAAGCGGGTGGGGTGGGGTCGTGGAGGCTCCTCCTAAAGCTAACGACCTCCTCTGTTTGTGAAGAATCACATATGACACGTGTTAAGTGCACCTTTCCCCGTAGCCATTGCTACAATTCTCAGTTAACTACAAGGGTTTTTTTACGATTGGGGCATATGCCTTATTGCAATAAAATTATGCTAATAATATGTATTAGCATAATTTACCATATCTACACACTTCGGCCTACGTATTACTGACAATTTTAAAATTAGGCTAATTAATTATTGTATTAGCAATTACCATTTACAAGGTCTACACACTCGGCCCGACGTAATTATATTGAAATAACAGGGTAGTTATTAAGATCATTTCCTAGGCCTAAGCTACCTTTTTGTACACATTCACTGGAAAAGCAGTAAGGTTTAGATTTGTTACAGTTTTAAGCGCCAAGACGTGTTCAAAACAAAAACAGCAAAATCAAAAATACTTTTTTGTCAAAAGGTGGGTATTACTTAGACCTCTGCTCATATTAAATCACTAAAAAAGCATTGCAATACAGCATCGGTTTCTCCATTTCTAAATAAGAGCAATGAGAATTTCTATCGTGAAAGCATTCTCTCTTAACGCGTGTTAAACACTGTTAAATGTGCCACAAAGGCATTTAGAAGCTAAACATTATGATAGTGTTTATTGTTGAATCACATGATAACGTCATGCGATGGACGACCGGCTTAGAATCTAAACAAATAAACGTCATGTTAAGGAACTGTGTTTAGAATTAAACATCGGAACACTACATGTTCACGAATTCAAGCTTAGAAGTCTCAAAAGTGACGACAAAAGAGGGTTTAGATTAGTGTTCGACCCCAGCCACTGGATTTACAGTGTTGAAAACAACATTGATCTACTAATATTAGACGGACCTCAGTTTCCCTATTTTATATTAACGTGATCGCTAAATGATCAATCCATGATAATCTATAGACCTTATAGCACCATTCATTCCTACGCAATAATGACAATGTGACTGTACACTGTAAAATATGGAGTGAAATTTATCACATTTCGAGTAAGTTTTATCTTTTTTACAGAGCGATCCCTTTTTTACTCATATTTTTACGTGTATATGCGCAATATTTCTATTAAATAATCGCACACTTAATCGTGGCTACTTCTATATTGATTAGCGTTATTTAAAAAATATATACATTTAGATTATTGTATTACGCATTATATTGTGCCCCAAAACACACACAATAGTTTTCAAATTACTCCAGATTGGCTAATGTAGGAAATTGGTGTTTGCGTTTAAACTCTGTCTGCAAAAAATTTAATTTTGACCATGTTTAAGGTGCCCCACCCGATTACAAATACAATTTTCTGTGTTCATACGGAAAGCCATCACGAAACATATCTTGATTCAACAATTTATTTGAATCGACACACCATATTAACGCGAGCAGTATATACAAATTACATGGATAATTTTACCGGTGAACAAGCCATATTTTGCTTGTAGCATTATAATGGGATAGAGTTCACCAAAATAGTTTGCAGGGGAAATGAGAAAAATACAGGTTTTATAAAAGCAAAAATATTACTTGATGGGGTGAGTGGTGGGGTCGAGGCTGAGGATGGGTGTACACCTGTAAGATTCTGTTTCCGTTAGCAAAGTCTTATGATCACGTTCCCGGGCAAAACGTCCGGTCTGAAGAAATCCGAAGCATGTTTCTTATCTTTTCGGCAGATTTCCCCATTTTTCAAAGTTCTATCTCCCCTTCACCTCTTACTCCAAGGAAAAAAAAGGTGCGAAAAGGGTTCTAAACTTGTCCTATTAGGAAACCTTTTGTGGCCGGTTTCTCAAATTTTTAGAACCGGTTTTTGAGGGTTTTCCCATTCTTGAGCGTTCCATAGAGGACAAAAAAGCTTCTAAGGCGCATTTTTGGTTAGTTGTGTACGAGTTACTTTAAAAATTTGTGTGCTTGGTTTATGGTTTCGTTGCCTTTGTTATATTATTTCCTATCATTCTTCATGATGATATATATTTTGGACAAATTGTTTCATTTGAAAGGATCATTGAAATCTTGAAACTGGATTCCTTGTCAGTTTCACGACTTCAAATAGTCATTAAACGTAATCTTAATATAGGCCTACTGTTAATGAGTTAGCATGTTTTTTATGTGATGGTTGAAGGGCAATACATGCACGTACATTGTTTCATAACACATAGGGAAACAGGATTTTTTTTTCAGGGGAGGGGGATTGAGCAATGAGGTGGATTTTTTTCTCAAAATGTGAATCTTTTTGTGGTGGGGGGTGTGGGAGGTTGGGCCAAAGTGGACTTTGCCAAGAAACAACGGCCTTATTTTTACCCAAATCTCATGAAATCCGTATGACTTGCTCAATGCGATGTAAACAGCATGTTATGACCGTTTCTACACTTTTGGGGATATGTGGGGAGGTTCGGAGCTTCTATCACGCACCTCCAAAGGTTCCCGCTTTGAATTCTTATTAATTTTCCGCTTGCAAAATGTTAATTTAGAGCGAACAAACATAGTGGTTGACGAATAATTTAAAAGAACTCCTTTTCGTTTGTCCGTGCTTCCCTTCCCCTACCAGAAACATAACCTGAAATACACAAATTTTGGTTGTAATGTGATTTGGTTTCACAGCTGAAACCCTCAATTATTCAGGGTAAACAATGCGGACCGATAATAAGGGAACCCAAGCACCCCTATGGTTGTTACGCCTCGCAAGAATCAGGGAAAATGACAGATGTTTGGGTTTCATGCACTCTGAGAAACGACGCTTTTCTCGGCGAAGTTCAACCAAAAACACTTCAAAATGTCACCGTTCTTGAAAAAATGTTATAGGATACTTATTATCAAGGAAGAATGTACAATATAATGTATGTATAAAACTTTATAAGTAAAAGGACACTAAAATCAAAAAAAATGTAAAAAAATCTGAAAATATTAGACTGTTAAATACTTATATAAAAGAGATTATGTCAGTTTTCTTACTATTGTTAGTTTGGGCAAATTCATGGCTACATTATAAAAAAGAAGAGACGAAAATAGTGATAGCTCTTTAATTGATAAAGTTGTAGCTATTTTTACTGCAATTACGTGCATACCTAATTTCGAATGCATATTGTATGCAATAGACTATATCTAGTGTTCTACATGAGCATATTATTGCAGATTTCATTACAATAACTTCCAAATAATATATTTCGATCATAAAACAAAATTTTGATGTGGTGGGCATATTGCCGCTTTTTTGTTAAAATAAGCTCTTTTTAAGGGTCGTCCCTCTTGCCTATAAGTCACTTCCCATTTTTGGACTAAATGACCGAGCCGTCTATCATGTACACAAAACCCTGTATTTAATCCAACAAAGACTGGTCCCAGATTCATTCCATGAACAGTGGCGTAAAAAGCGAGGAGGGGTGGGGGTAAAACGGGGACGGGAAATTAGGGGAGAACAGAAGGGGAAGGGGATTTAGTAATTGCAGTCGTGCACGACAGAAATCATGGTTTTTACTAGGCATGATTAGGATAGCAGGAAAGTTCACAACAAGGTTTGCACACCCCCCCTCCCCTAGTTGGGTCATTGCGAAGCAATTCCGGGGACAGTGGGAAAAGCGAGAATCATTCTCAGTGGATTGGTCTTCTATGAATGTTAATGAACAAATTAGCGGGGTGCCCCTCCTGAAATCATAAAAGGGGTCAAAAAAATAAAAAAAAAAATGTTTTTGTTGGATTAGTGTCAAAACGGATAACCAAAGTGTTTGTCTCGTCGCAAGGATTTTAAAAAAATGGTATAGTTTGTATTACTTACAATGTATGGTTAGGGATATATAGGACAAAAATCGTCAAATGTCAAATTTAAAAAACAACAGTTTTCACAGATATGAATCTCCATTCAATTAGGTGTTATAGTAAGTGTCCGTATGGACGATAATGATTAAAATATACAATTTTTCTAATTAGGTTGCTTTTGGTATTATCACTTGTAAGGTGTGTAAGGGTATCTATACTTGTTATAGACATACAAAAATCTGATTTTTTATGATTTTTTTTTTTATTTTCTGGTTATTAAGCAATCACTGATAGTGCCTATAAAGCAATAACAGCACCTTTTTTGAAGAGCGGCCCCAATTTTCAAAACTTGAGCTTTTGCACAGTTGTGTACTACGTTTTTGTGTTGTTAATTGTCTAGTAAACTACTCCTGCAAATGGAAGTGCCTAAAAGTGCGTATTTGCCATAAAAGAAGCGATTTTGTAATTAGAATCGGGATCCATGATATAATTTAATGGCTGAGCTGGAAACGCTTAATTTCTGTACGTACGAAAATGACCTGCAACTTGACTTGCGAAGCTTGCATCCAGGCCCGTACGCAGGGGGGGGGGGGCAAAAAGTCCACTTTTTGCAGAATTGTTTTGATAAAAAGGTCCAAAATTTAGCGAAATTTTGACACAAAAGTCCACTTTTTGGTGATAAAGTGTTCAAAAAGTCCAAAAAAGGACCACTTTAGGGGGGTTAGGTCCATTTTTACCAAAAAAGTCCACTTTTTCGAAAAAGTCCACTTTTTCGTTTTTTTTTTTTTTTTTTTTCCAAAAAATAAATCCTGCGTACGGCCCTGGCTATATCATATTGGAAGGACGTTTCCAGCAGCCACTGAATTATTATCGGGATCCAATATTAATTACCCTAATTACAAAATACCTTCTTTTGGGAAATTGGAGGCGCTCTTTAAAAAAATGGGAAAAACAGAATGCCCATTTTAGTTGTAAAAGGAAGCTGAAACAAATTGCTGATTTTGATTTTTTTCTTGTTCCCAAAATTCTGTTAAGTGTTTAGGTATTAACATTGACCAGTTGTTTCTGAATGAACAGTTGCCTAAAATATTGTTAAAATACCAATGCCAGAATTTCTTTCTCTAGACAAGCACGGTGACCTAATTAGTGAGATATTCATTAAGAATTTTGATCAATAAACTCAAAACGCGCGATTTCACATACTGTCGTATGTTTCATTTACACGTAATTTAAATAAGCGTATAATTAACGTTGTTCGTAAAATAAGCTGTTTACGCTTTTCACATACAGATCTATGTGCGTCGTATCTGCCTCGTGCGTGAACATGACGTATTTCACATAGAGATCTATCTGAACGCATTGATATATAACGGTGAAATTAGCGTCGTATGTGATAATACAACTTTTTTGCGTTTCACATACAGACTTATGAATTTGTAGCTTTATATCATAACCCGGGAGCTAACAGACATTTGTAACACATCTCAAGTACAAAAGGTTTGAGTGATTAAATATGTTGACAGACTGACAGGGACCCCTAAAACGTGATTCTTAAGTGCTGCAAATGATGCCTTAAGCAGTAGGAACGCCAGTGGCGTTACTTCCGGTAATTTTTACAGGACGTGACCCCCGATATGACGTCACAAAATTTTAAATCCAAGCGCTCAGATTTGCGAGTGCGAGTCCTCGAAGAAAAAATTAAAAATCGAAATGATAATGAAATTTTCGGTTCAATTTATGTAACTTACCACGCATATAAGATACTAAACTCTGATTTCCAGTAGAAATTGGTAGAGATATGTGAATTCCGTGCCAGAAAATTAAAGCTAAACACGCCGAAAATACGTACCAAAATGAGCGAAAGTCAGAGTCACGAACAACAAAAAAGAACATATTCAGGCCCATGAGAATTCGCCATCTACGAAAAATGCTACAGAGTTAGATCTTGATGTACATTAGTTTGTCTGAAGAAATCGTGAATTATGGCATGCTACGACGGCCATTCGCATGTTGGTGTTTTCGACCTGAAAGGTGTTTGCATGCGTGACAATGACACGCAAGCATGACGCAAGTGGATACGAACCTCGTGCAGAAATGTTGTTTACGCTAGAAGAAAACCGAGCTTTTATTTGTGTCTCTGGAAACTTTCAGAAGGAAAAAATAGGTGCTTAAATTGTTAGTAATTATTTTGGGAAATGGTATCGTTTTACAAAAAGAAATGCACTCTAAAAGATAAGAAAAAAAGTAATGATGACTGAATGACGACTGCATTGAAATCCCCAAGCTTTTTAGCTTTTTTAGAAAAAAAAGTAATGATGACTGAATGACGACTGCATTGAAATCCCCAAGCTTTTTAGTGAAACAAATCAATTAAGCCAATACGGAATAAAGCCCATGAACCCCATTCAACACTGTGCATATTGATTATTTCGTGAAAGAATAACCGGTAATATAAAGGTGCTTAGTCTACGGTGGAGTAAACTTGCAGTTGAAGGGGAAAAGGGCCCCACGCAAAATTCGCCTACTCCTTAAGACCACACTCAAATGAGATCAGAAAAAATAATAAAGTGATAGTAATAACAGTATAACATCAATATTTAATCTTTTCCTGGAGCTGGCCAGCGTACAGAGGTGATAAAAAATAATGCCCTTGGCAGGATTCGAACCCGTAATCTCCACATCACTTGAATAGCGCGCTTGCTAACTGAGCTAACCAGGTAATACATGTAAGAACTGAAGAAGCGATAGATCAACTCTATAGGTATACAGTTGATCTATCTGTCAAATATCATTTTTGATAACGTGTTTTTCAAACTGCATTTTCTAACAAGTACGGTCATTGCCATCGATAAATCCTATCAGAAGATGAAATATACCAATAATTTTATCTCATCATGCTAAAAATGAGTCATTCATTTTGATAAGATGCACATTCGCAGGTACTTGAAAAATGTAAACATTGCAAAATTCTGCTGGAATTTGACAGCATGATCATGGCTAAATTTGCCTTGTATCGACTGTGGAGAAAGCCGATTGAAAAATTGTATATTTATAAACAAAATATACATATCTAAGACTAATTCAGGAGTCTGTGGGAATAATTGGCCCTCTCCGGTGTTAATAATTAATCAATTAAAATTGCTAATGAAAACCGCGCGAAAAAATATCGTTCCACGTACCCACGAGTGCTCATGCCGCTCACCAAAAGTTCGAACCCTTAAAAATTGACCTTTTAACGGCTATATGCGTCGTTGGCGTTCCTACTGTAAGGAGATGGGGCCAACACAAGGTTTGTACAGGGGTCAAATTTTTAAATTGATCCAATCATGTTGAAAAGTATATCATGTTATTTGTCTAACCACAAGGATTCAAGAAAGGTATAGTTTATACTATATACAACGTAAAGTTTAAGAGTTACAGGCTAAAAACAGCAAAAATCAATTAAAAGGGTCAATTTCAGTTGTACAGGGGTCAAATTTTAAAGTTGCTTCGCTTTAGATAAAAAATGGTGCAAATTGTTGATGGAGTTCATAGGATTAAAATAAGGAATAGTTTTGACTGTCAAAGCCAGTAGTATATGTTTATAGTGGTTGCCAACAATTAACATGAACTTCACCAAATTTTACATAGGCCCCTCCACTAATAGGGCCAATTTAAGGTTAAACAGGGGTCAAACTTTTAAACTACCCCAAAGATGTTGAAACAGTTTCCATATTGTCCGTCTAGTCATAAGGATTCCAAAAATGCATACTTTGTACCACTGGCGACTATTGGTTTTCATATTCATACTTATTTTTATCCAACATCAAGCATAAATGTGGTACAGTAATTACAGAGATATTAATAATTTTATATATACAGTAAAATTTAATTGCATAAGCAATATATAATAAATAGGTGGGTATCAGCTATCATCAAGTAATAGCATATAAATGCAAGATGCGGGACGAGGGACACTGCATAACGCAGAGCGTGCATGCGCAGTGTCCTCAAATAGGGTTTCTTAAACTACTATCAAATACACAAGAACATACATATAACAACTTGTTTGAACCAAATAAGATAGAAGTATATAGTTCAAGCAAGAAATAAGGGTGCAGAAAAGAAAGACGATGAAACTATAAATGAGATGACTTATAATGAAGGTAGAGGCAGCTAGATAGAAATTATGGAAATGATGGCATTAAGGATGAAGCAATGATGATCAAGGAGATGGACTGGGGTCATAATAACCAAGGTACCTACACTGGACTCATTTCAAAATGATGTAAAGAATTATTACAAACTGGAAAAAATTATGTATGCCTGTAATGGTAATATTGGTCATTTTTATACTCGCTGGGGTATATTTAATGTACTATGTTAAGTATTCATATCACCTGTGTCTCGTACATATATGTCTATTGCAGTATTTTCAGTGTAACCAGTATGTTCTTTGAATGTCTATTGTGAATACATGTTGTGTTTTTTTTTCTCCTCTGTGAGAAAAAACAAAACAATATAGGTAGATTAGACCTTTTTGAACACATCTTAACCCTCGTCTTACCAAGCCTTTTTTGGTAACACGGATTACCAAGGAGGGGGTGGTTACCACTCTCCCTCGAGATTTCGTTATAAAGCACCGATACTTACGATTTTGATACCAGTGGATAGCTATGGTTCTCCTCTTTCCATTGATACCAAAATAAGTACCAACATACCTAGTGTGGCATCACGATGACGTTCATCAAGTCCGCGAGTTATGTTGGGAATTTGGCATTTTTCCAAAGAAAATAGCAGAAAAAATCCATATTTTTTTGCTAAAAAAGTTAGGAATATCGGATTTTCATGCGGTTTTCAGCTCTAAATGATGGCAAATGACTAGTTTTACAAAAACGAAGAGTTTTTAACCCATACTGTGCATAATAATTTCAAAAATGCACCATAAAATACCCTTGGGTGACAAACCACCCCCTTACCCTTCGATTTTGACGGCATACCCTAACCCCGTAAAGGTTGAAAATGCACGTAAAATTGCATAAATCACCGTTTGGAAATCACAAACGCACAAATCGAGCAGGTCGTGTCCTGCCTTCACTGGAGTGACTAAAAAAAAACGAACGCTAGGGGGATTTGGTTAAACAAGGCTGCAGCTCTCATAGACTGTGTAGATAATCCATGTTCAACCTTGGGCTAAATCTCGAAAATTGCACAATTTGTTCGGAAGAACTTATTTTTATAACATATCAAAACTAATTGCTACGCTTTTGTTTAATAGATTTTCCGAAAACGATTAAGTAATATCTTGCAGGGCAGTAGTTTCGTTACTAATTTTTTTGTCTAAAACTGGACTATGATAATGAATGTGTTTATTAATACGCCAGTAATAAGCCAAACACGTTTTGAATTAATACGTTTTGTATCATGCATTAATTCTACACACACTATAAAATTATTGAAGTCCCAAATTTAATGCGAAAATATAATCAAATAGTAATAACTAAAGGTTTTCTTCGTACAGGGGAAAAGTTTAAAGACTTATTTGCCGGAGTGTTCGCTGCTGTGAGTGTAGTGGTGTGCACCCATCTAACAATATTCTGAAAATGTGTTTATTTCTTTCTAGATCCGGTTCTAGATAGACTATGGGGCATGTCCTTCCATGCTGTTGTTTTGTTTTTGTTGTCCCCATCGAGGGGCTAGGGGGAAAACAAGTGTAAATTCATAATAAATTATTACAATCATATGACCGTCTGTTCCCGCAAATAAAACTGGCACATTTTCTTGAAAATGAATAAAATATCACTTCAATTTCATTTCCCCAATATCAGTGACCAATGGATACGCATAGACTTCAGCAAACAATGGAGTTAAAGATATTCAATCACCAGCCCGGTATGCGGTGAAGAAAAACACTTCAGATTGCTTTTCATCTGGGACTTCAACTGAGTACAGGACCATTGTTATATTGTCTCGCAGCTGAAAAGATCTATCGCCTCTCCAATTTAGACTGAGTATTTTTTCATGACGTAAGCACTAAATACTTATCCTCATTCACAAATAAATAAATAAATCTTGAGCTTCTATAGTGCGTGTTCAATTAGCTTTGACCATATCTTTCATAATTTATTCGAAAAGAAAGAAAAACGAACAAACATCATGAGAGAATGTTGCTGGGCAATCTTTGACCTAACAATTTTGTGCAGAATCAAAATCCTTAATTTATTGCTTAACTTCATTTCTATTCAACTTAACGGGTTTTCAGAAGAAAACTTAGTGTTAACGACCTATATTATATAAATGTAAACTAGTTAGTTATTGTGAAAGAGGAAGGGTATTTTGTTACTCAACCCGAATCGTGGAGGTGATAACACCTGGCTATAACAATGGATCCGCATACTGGGCCCATTGTAATATCTTTAGCTTATGGTTTGCTGAAGTCATATATATATCTTGAGCTTCTATAGTGCGTGTTCAATTAACTTTGTCCATGTTTTTCATCATTTATTCGAAAAGAAAGAAAAACGAACAAACATCATGAGAGAATGTTACTGGGCAAGCTTTGACCTAACAACTTTGTGCAGAATTAAAATCCGTAACTTATTGCTTTACCTCATTTGTATTCAATTTACCGCGCTTCAGAAGAAACGACCTATATCATAATGTAAACTGGTTAGTTATTGTGCCATTCTGCATCGCTGGGCCTGAAACAGCCGTTAGTCTATGTGCAGAGATGATAGGTACAAAAGACTCTTCCGCCATGTATCAGACAAGGCAAAAGCTGCTGCCCTTATGCCCAATATGAAGTGATTCACTTTGTCCGTCACCCAGTGAATACCAGATTAAGATGATAAAAGAGTGTGCATTCATGGATGGAGACCCTGGAACTAGATCTAGCCCTACCGGAAAGACAGCACCTGATCTAACCGCACTGTTCTCCAGCAATTTAAGGACCATAAGGTCCGGCCGGTACCTAACTCACAAATGCTCTAGAAAGACCGGTATTACCCCTAGCCTACAAGACTGCCATGACACACGGAGTATCCTAGGAATGCCAACCAGAGTAATATCACCTCATGCGTCGCTGGCTGGGAGCAATTTATTGTTAAATGCTTCACCCGGGGACGTTCAAACGGTGTCTAGAGTGTTGTCATCTGTTAACCTAAGGATTAAAAAAGGTATGTTTATTCCCATATCTAACAACGTTATGTTTTGCACGACAGGCCAAACCTGTTCAAGGTCATCATGGTGTAACACTTATATATATTGATCCGTGTTTGGTTTTCAAAATTGGTTCGTATGAGATGCTTGCAGCAACTTTATTCTAATTATATTTCCCAATTTCAAACAAATCACATACCATTATTTTACATTACATCTATAAGCCATAACAAATGTGGTCATTTAAAAAAAAAAACTCTTCGCATTATGTTCGAGTGACCCCGGACGATCTTAAGCCTACTCTGTTAAAAATAATTGTCCTAGATATAGCAAACTATACTTTTTTTCTAATTCTTAGAACCAGATGAACATGTCTATATACCTTTTGATCCCTTTACAAATTTGACCCCTGCCCCCTCCATATCTCAAAATGCACAAGAATGCAAAGTCGCATCATAAATCTCCTTTCCCCTACATTTTACGCATGCATGTCTTCCTTTAGTCGGCCAATTGAAGAAAAAACAAAGCACAGACACAGACAGTTAAAATACACACATGCACACACACACACACACACACCACACACACGCACACACACACACGCGCGCACACACAAACTTGCAAGAGCTACATTATAGGAGTTTTACTTAAGGTAGAAAGATCCTAATCAAACTAAAGTCTTAATTTAACATAGTTCATGTCTTTTCATATATAATATTAAAGTATATGTGGGATTATGTGCCATCCGACACTTTCTGAATAATTATGCAAATGAGAGATCCAATATGGCCGCCAATGGTTGCCATTTTGAAAAATTTTGATGCGTTCTCCTGAACAAAGTGTACCACCTATTATCATAAAACTTGGTATTTATGACAATTACACAATTTGCCTTGTACTGACGATTTTATTTTTTCTAATTTATGAAAAAGGTTTCTTTAATTATTCAAAAATATGAAAATTACATGAATTTCACAGCTGCATTAATTGTTTAATTGCTAATAACTCCAAATCGGGTTAGACTATTAAAACCACAGATCAGTACAAGCAGTATCATCTAATGAACAACTCTGGCAAATGGCATTTATTGAGAAGCAAAACTGGAGATATTGTGCATCAAAAATGACACTTTGGTCCTAAAATAGAACTGAGAAATAGGCAAAAATAGGTTTTCGGATACTTACTGGTCAATTAACATCACTTCGTGTCTTGGCAGGCCATTACATTACGTCCTAACCCCTGAGTAAAAGATGGGTGTATTGCATGATTCCCTGGTATGTATTAGAAACAAAGTGTTTCCATTTTTTTATTTCTGTAAGTTTTTGCAAATATCCGTAACTAAGGTCTAAACGCGTTGCTAAGGAAACAAACATTATTAAAATATGGTAATTAGCATTTTTGGATTTTTCATGGTTGAAAATTACTAAAAACTGGACAAAACCGAAAATTGATTTCGTTAAGGAAAAAGCATTTTTGATTAGGATCTTGCACCTAAAATCTCTTTAAAGGAGAACCTTTATCAATAATACTTAACACAATAACGCTAATAAAGAACATTATTGAACAGCATTATGGAGTGTTTATGGTAAAACGGAATACTAACTAACCATAAAACGAATTAAAAGGCTTTTTTTGTCTGACGCCACGAAGCGCTATTTGAAATTTGTGCTACTGTATATGGGATATGTATTGTGGTTATGCCGATACGATTTGCAAATGGCGGGTCCATTTGAAATCCAAGAGGGCGCCAAACGCTTTTCAGAGAAAAAATGTGACCAAACTTTATCCTGATACCTGGATGTCCTACTCTCTCCCAGACACCATAAAGCCATCAAAACCATACGGCCCTATTAAAGAATATCTCAAAGGGTGGCTGGGGTAGAGGCAGCAGCTTTTAACAATGATTGCCCCCCCCCCCCCCACCATGGTGAGGGGGTTGGCAAAGCACAGCTTGTTATACGAGGTTAATCATCATAGGGGTTTGTTGGAAAACTCCCAGGTAGTGAAACCATAGGTTTGCCCACCAAATTGGACTTCCAATGTGCTCAGACCAAAGTTATAGAGGAAAATCCTTCGGAAATGGCTGTGGATGGCGGCATTTTGAAATACAAGATGGCGGGGGCGGCGGGGCCAAAAAACGCTTTTCTTTCAGAAAAAAAATGCGACCAATACCTTTTCTGATACCTGGATTTTTACTCTAATCCAAAGAAACAACCAAAAAAGCATCCTTAGCAAAAAAAAAAAAATCACAAGTTTGAAATCGTACATAACACTACACTAACTGTGGTGGTGTTTTGGGATGTGCGGCGGTGGTTGCTGTGGTGGGTGCCCGGTGTGGCGGTGGACTATTGCCCTTCAGATGGGCCAATCTCGCCCTGGTCAATGGCCGTGGTTTGGCGTTGTGCATCTCCGGGTCATGCCATTTCGGAAGTACTGTGTTGCGTCGTCAGGAGGTGAAGACAAGCTGTGCACATACACACGCACACACACACTACCCACCTACCTAGTTACTTACCTACCTACCTACACACACACATACATACACACATGCATACTTACATACACACATACCTGTACATACATACATACATACATACATACATACATACATACATACATACATACATACATACATGCACACATACATTTACATACATACACGCACACACACACACACGCGCGCGCACACTCACACAGACATACACTCACACACAGACATTCATGTACGTTTTTAGCATTTTTTTCAATTTTCTAATATATAAACCTCTGGTTTTAATTATTTTGTTTTTGCAGATTTGGGTTAATTTTTGGAACTTCGTGCAATATTTTGATGTATGCAAATATTTCGATGTATGATTTTATATGTGTTGTCTTGGGATCTTCTGAGTACGGTATGGAGTGCCGCACATTTGGTGACAGTGCTTGTTGTGTTTCTCAGCACCTCCTGGTAGCTCAGAAGGTTTCATTTTTACTATTAGTTTTTTTTGGGGGGGGATATTTGTATTGTATTATGATGTATCTGCCAAATGAGGAAATAAAAAAAAAATAAAAACTGTTTCACACCCTTCAATACCCTTGCTTACAGAAAAAGGGGAAAGATTTTTTTTATCGGATTTTTATCATCAGTGAATTCAATCACTAAAAAGTGAGGCCAATTATCAAATACAGGTTCCGGAACTGAATATCTTCTACGTTTAATCGGTTTGTTTGTCAAGGTATGTTGTTGAGTGTCCATAATTGAAAGTATTGAGATTCATCACCAGAGCTCCCCACCCACTTCGGAGCCACACCTGGGGATACAGTAAGTGGGAAATCATCACTCACTAGTGGCAAGGACACCCCGGAGATATACTCAAGGAAACAAAAAAGAAAAGAGAAAAAAGTAAAAAAAAAAGAAAGAATAGTCGCCTCCTCAAGTGACCAGTTAAAGCAGCCGCCTACGGGGAAAATCCCAGGAAGAAGAAATATGATAATAAGGGTTCACAATGACTTCAACAACCCCAATGATTCAGCAACTAGTGGCTTTAGGGTTATAGACGCCACAAGCCATGGGTTGAATCCACAAGCCTAAAAAACAACCTCTCAACGATAGGGAATTCACGGCCAAAGCAATGTATTGTTTAGAGCACCCCAGTACAGTTTCAACTCAATTACCAGGATCCTCTCCGCCACATACACGAGACACAACTTCTTCTTCTTGCCGTGTCCAAACACTGTGGTTCTCAAATATGATCCAACCAGAGATGGGTACAACGTCTGGCTGCTTCACTCAATTCCGCAAGGTCCTTGTTTGTGCATTGTTGCTCCAGCAGTGGGCAGACAAAGAGATGTTCCATTGTCTGTGATGCTGTTCCACAACCACAGGTAGTGTCCTGATCTGCTTCCAGATAGCCCCAATTCTGCAAGGAAACCTGAGATCGGCCAATAGATATTACTTGGTTGATGGCAAGTCTTTCTTTCCACAAGGCGACTCTCTTGACCTCCTTAGAGACTGTTTCAAGAGGTTGGACTTTGCTCTCTGGATTTAAGGCGGTTGGCAGCAGGTCTCTGTCCAGACATAGGGTGCTTCACATTAGATACTTGGCAGCTATGCTCTTGCATGCTCGCTACGCTACGACGGATGTCTGGTGGAGCAATTCCTGCTAGGATGTATAAGTTTTCCGTTGGTGTTGGACGGAGGCATCCAATGATAAGCTGAATCAAGCTTCTTGGCATGGGTTGATCTTTCCCATACAGGGCAGGTATACTCTGCACATGAGTAGCACAGGGCAAGTGCCTTCGATCTTAGGGTATATGGGCAGGCACCTCATCTTGTGCCAGTGAGTTTTGTTCAAGATGTCATTGCGTGAACATATTTTACTCTTCGTCTTCTCGACAAACGATTTACCCTATTAGTCGCCTTTTACGACATGCAGTGCCGAACATCGGGTCAATTCTTCACCCCGAACCGCAGGGGACGAATTATACGTGGAGGCAATATTGAGAAACAAAACCTCTTTGGGTGTATAAAAGGAATTTGGTATTCTGCAAACACCCTATGAATTCGGCAACGTTAATGGAATAAACCGCATGTTAAATGTGCCGATTAAAGTGTTTGCAGAATACTAAATTCATCCCAGATAGGGCCCCTTTTTCGTCAAAAATTGATACAGATATGAACCCGACTCTATAGCAAGGCAGAAGGGTCTTAACGTATTGGGGCCATTCTTCGGTCACGTTTGTGACCTAAAAACGGGAAATTTTGATTTTCAACCCAATGCTGTTTTGCCAGTATAACCAATCTGTTATTATTTTTTGTAAAATGAAAAACCTGTAGACCAAACCTAACCAAAAATAATGTTTCCACTTTCGCCAGATTATTTTGTCATGAGGGGCAAATAAAGTTCGGTCACGTTTGTGACCTCAGACAAAAAGGAGTTTTTAGAATTCAAACTTCAACTGTAAAATTCTGTGAATATGTAAGTACTCACATTCTTATATTTATTTCAGAAAGACATTGGTATGTTGTCATTACAACAATGTTGGTAATTAAAAGTAACAAGCAAACTTTACTTGGTAATTAACAAATTTATATCACTAAGTACGGTCACGTGTGTGACGTTGGTGGTTACGTGTGTGACATCTCCATTGACTTTCAACACAAAATTGATGACCATTGTTTGTGCACCCAAAATGAAGTTTTAATAAAATCTTGTGTATTTCTATATTCTCAACTATTTCAAACACTTTCATTACAATGCCATCAGTAATAACTTGCAAAAAGCAATGCTACTCCTAGTATGCAGATTTCCTGTGTTGAAATAGTGCAAGTCTGCTAAATTTGGCAACTTCACCCCAAACTTTCATAAGACACATGGAAATCAAGTTTAAACCAGTCTTAATTAAAATTAATTGTTGTTTCCTTGTTTAAACTGATCATATTCATATTTTAACTGATAATAGAAGTTAACACTGATACCTTCTTCAATATGACAATAAATTTATATCCTTCAAATACTAAAATGGTGAGTGCCGGTCACGTGTGTGACAGTAATTAGCACATCAATAACTTTTGAAAGAGGAAAGATCTAAACCATTTATTTTGTATAACGGAAAGTACATATAAACTGGCTTTTGACATGAAATATGAACATTACTGAAACAGTGGTTTTCTAGTAATAAAAACTTCTTTGTATTTTTGGTCACGTGTGTGACATACCAAAGTCAATTAAAATTATATGTTAATTACTTGTCTATTTCCTATAAGTTGTATTTTTTCAACACAATTTTGAAGATTGAAGTCCATGCAATACTTGAGGCAGTATTTCAAACAAAAATGAAATGTTATTTAATATAAAACTAAAGAAGCAAAATGGTGTAATAATCTCACTTTCTTATCCCAAAATATTTATATTTATATTTATGCAAATGAGGGTGTTTAAGTTGAACATATTGTTTGAAAATATCATGCAGGAAACTTAGAAGGATGATTAACGTGATAATGTAAAGAAATTTGCAATACCATTAACTTCATTTTTTTTATCAAAAAGGTTTACTTTTTCGAAGAATGGCCCATTGCCTCAACGCGTTTGGAAAAAAGTCGCAACGCCTTGCCGAACGCGTTGTGAATGCCATAAGAGTTACAACGTATGAAGAGAGCAAATTCCTACTGAGCGTTTGCTCTAGCTCTTTTTGGCATTTGCCTTCAAGCATATCAAATTCTACTGAGCGTTTTGTTATCGACTCTTTTTGGCATTTGCCTTCAAGCATCCATGAATATAATAGCAAAGATTCTACTGAGCGTTTGCTCTTGCCCATTTTGCCTTCAAGCATAACATATTCTACTGAGCGTTTGCTCCAGCCCTTTTTGGCATTTGCCTTCAAGCATCCGTAATTCATATTGACTTCCTTTAGCAATTAAAAGTTCCTACTGAGTGTTTATAGTCTAGCACTATTTGACGTTTGCTCTAGTTCATTTTGGCCTTTTGACCTTTAAGTTTGCATTAATATTCAAAATTATAAAGTCCTAAACGGATGGAAAAGGCAAATTTACAAAAAGGCCGCCAAACAAGTTACTCTGATGTAACTCGCATCCCCCCTTTTTTTAAATTTCCACAAAGAAAAGGGGCTCAGATATGAAGCAACAAATGCAAAAGTAACATAGGAAAAAAAACTCAAATCCTCAACGACTTTCGAAAAACCAAAAACTGAAAGAAGGGGGACATTCTCGTGTGTGTGTGTGTGTGTGTCTGTGTGTGTGTGTGTGTGTGTGTGTGGGTGTGCGTGCACTTATAAGAGATACATTCTGAGTGTATTTTCAAGTATAAAGAGACATTCTGACTGTATTTTTACATTGTGGGTGTATTTTTCTTCATTGTGGGAGTATTTTTACTAGAGTTACTATGTTACGAATTGTCCTATAACGGAATAAACTGTAGTCTGCATAATGGGGGCAAAATGTAACAAGGGTCTACAGGGGTCTATAGGGGTCACCAAAACTTGACTTCAAATTGTATACAGAGCTGTCACCCATAGAATTGAAATGAATTTTCTGCTTCATTATAACCAGGGCAATAATTTGACACCGGTTTCAACAAAATCTGAGCACTGGATTTTTTTTGCCCCAGAATGACCTTGAACCTTAACAGGGCTGTAGCCGAGCAACTTAAGGTCGGAACCTATACAAACTATACCTTTTTTTAATCCATATAATGAGACAAATACAATGGTGTACATTTAAACACAATTTGACCTGATTTCAAATTTACCCCTGTACTAATTTTACCCCCTTATTTTACAAAGTCCCCCACATTTCCCAGAGGTTGGACCCAAAAATTCTGATTAAGCACCCTTCAAACTATATAAAAACATCTTCAAACCTTCTTCCCCAAACTTCTAGAATGGGATTCTCGTTTATAACCCTACTATTTAAAAGATGTATAAAATGTTATCAGGTAGACACAATCATAAAAAGATATTTTATTTTTGGCTAAAGTAAAAATAATGTTTTCGTAAAGGTTACATTGATGTTGCTTACCTAATACTTTAAAGTAGTTTTCACTTCATTATTTTTAACTTTTTGATTTACGAACGTTTACAAAATAGATATCAAATTTTTGGTCATCTGGGGAATTTGGGATCATCCCTTTCTGATGTTTTACGGAAGCGTTAGTTATATCAGGGACACCCGCGTAAATAGTATTTAATCGTTAAGGTTTATTTTTTATAAAGTGTTGTTACGGCGTCGCGTGGACGCCAAGGTCAAAAATAACCGTTTACGGTATTACTCAGGTGATTCATGTAACTCAAAATCATTGCAGTTTCACAAACACATAAAATAATATTTTGAAAATATGTTTGAATATATTCACAAAACAATGTTGCACTCACCACTGTTGCCATGGTTACACAATCAAATGCACATAAATTGATATTAGGGTTACAGGCAGAGTTGAAACGTCATTTCAAAGCATTAAATGAATACTGTGATGTGACATTGAGAAAAAAATCAATTACGCATTGTGTTAAAATTTTAATTAACCTTTTTTTGTTTGTAAAATAATCTCCTAATTAATTATTCATGGCATTAATAAGGCACCTTAGGAAAATAAAGTGTATTTTTGCAATACCAATCATTGTACTTATTAAACGCTTTAAAATGACACTTCAACGATTGCCGAAGCCCTCATTTCAACATAGCGCAAAACATGACATCGTAGAAAATCGTGAAAAAAATGCTTAATTACCAAATTTATTTATTTTATATGCTAATTAGTGGGTATTTATGTCAATAATAATTACAGTTAATTTATTGCCATCATTTAAAGCGGGATGACCCGATTTAAATATATAAAGTTCCTTCTAACATGATAGAATGACTTTTACCCCAAAACCTTTCTGTAAAGTTTCATCCCGATATTTGAACCCGTTTTGACGGGAGAGCTAAAAACGGGATTTTGTAATCCCCATTGAGTATTGTGTAAAATTAATCCGTAGCTATGCATAGTTTAGTGATAAACGTTTTAAATAATTGTAATATACACCATTTAGAGCAACGAAATAATCCCCACAATACAGTTAAAGTGATACAGTAGTTAAAGCAAATGTCAGCCATCTTGAATTCTTTTTTGCCGCCATTTTGAGAAACAATGATAGATCTATTGTTTTCTTGTAGTTTCTAAGCAAAAAGTTAGCATGCATAAGTTACAGTACGATAATATCCTTAAGAATAAACTTAAGGTAATCAATGTATTGAGCGTTTGTGGTGGCCATTTTGAATTCTTTCGATCATTTGAAATTTCACTCTGTCAAAAGCAAAGACCTATGTGTTTGTAAACTAGAATGGGAAATCGAGAGTTTTTGTGAATTTCACAACGGAAAAAAATGAGTAAGAATTGGTATTTTGGCCACCATGACGATTTTAAAATATCAGGGTGACCCAAAACCTTAAGAATGTAGTTTATGCAACATAAAAAATACTAGTAAATATGTGG
This sequence comes from Ophioderma brevispina, assembly GCA_023653785.1. Taxonomy (NCBI): domain Eukaryota; kingdom Metazoa; phylum Echinodermata; class Ophiuroidea; order Amphilepidida; family Ophiodermatidae; genus Ophioderma; species Ophioderma brevispina. The sequence goes on from JAMKCH010057708.1 coordinate 26,442, forward strand.
CTGGAAAGTAGATTACCTGGGATGTACCGGTCTATCCATGGATATCTTCTTTATAAATTAACTCTCGTCTAACGTGGGTCCCCTACATTTTTTTCCGTCTTGCTAAAACCCCTTGTACCATCATATATTCCTTCAGGGTATAGGTAAGGTACAAGTGGAGGATGGAGGGTCTGGCAACCACCCCTCTTCGCAACACACAAAAATACCAAGCCACGGCTGGCTTCATCCAATATCCCCAGCTAACCATACAGGGTCAGGTTTACCTAAGGCAAACATATGCATTAATAGCCGAAGTGGGATAATCCCAGCTCCTGAACAAGGCAAACCAAAGCCACCAACTTAAGGGGGACCTCACAGGGCACCCACCGTGAGAGGGCCCCAACCAATACCTATTAACCACATTAACCACTTGGGTGGGAGAATGGGGATTTTCAAAACACCTATTAACCACTTGGGTGGGAGAGTGGAGATTTTCAATACTATACCGCACTGTCTTCCTCAAGCTGGATTGTGAAAAAAGGGAGGCAAAATTATCCACATCCAGAAAAATTCGCGGAAACCCAAGTTTTACTCGCAGGTTATACTAAGCCATTCACTGATTTGTGCACTAGGCCGCAACATACCGAGGTAACACTAATCCTAAAACGATCGGTGTACAATCCTTTTGTGCATGTTACATTGGCAATCACATTGAGTGGACTCACACCCCTCAGACTAGAAGCCCAACGAAAGTTGATCGCGGGAAATGGGGTCACAAAATGAGGGAACCAATGCGATTGGCCAATCTCAAGAATACTAATGCAGAGGCTGGCTTCATCCACAGCTACCAATACAGGGTAAGGTTTAGGCAAACTATGCATAGCCCAAGGGGGGGGGCAGCCCCTGGACAAGCCGAATCCACGCCACACTTGAATTTTGTAGATGTGCACCATACTGCATTGACTCGAGCAAATAATAGCACTGTTGATATCCAATAAATCCGCTCGGTATGCTGAGGATAAAGCACTTCAAATTACTTCTTATTTGGAAGAACAGAGCCATTGTTATTACCCATGCAGTCGAAAAGATTTCAGGCGCTATCAACATCCATCAATAAGATTGAGATATATTTTCATTACGCAAAGCGCAAGATACTTGTCCTCTTTCACGAATAAATAAACCTTAGGCTTCTACTGTGCGTTCAATTGACCTTGACCGTATATTTCAAGGAAACAAAGATGAACAAAATATCATGAAAGTTGTTTGGCAGACTGTGACCTAACATTTGTGTGCAGAAGCAAACTTAACTTACAGTATTTTGCCGCGTAATCCCGTTTCTATTCAATTTTCCGCGTTGTTATCATAGGTCGCTAGACCCCCTTGTGTATTCTTCTAAAAACATAGTGGTAAATTGAATATAAATGAGGTCAAGCAATGAGTTATGGATTTTGGTTCTGCACAAATATTTTAGGTCACAGCTTACCAAGCAACATATCTACCATGAATTTTGTTCACATTAGTTTTTTTTTTCACTAAATGATGAAATATACAGTCAAAATTATTGAACTCACAGTAGATCCTCAAAGTTTATTTTAATCGCGAACGAGGCCAGCTCAATCTAAACTGGGCGGCTGTAACACCTGAAATCTTTTCCAATCAAAGAGGAATCTGAAGTGTTTTGTCCGCTGGATTTACTTATCAACGTCATTATTTGCTTGAGTCAATGTAGCATAGTGTATGTACCTTTATTCACTAATATTCAAAAAAGAAATTGAGATGGCATTTTATTCATTTTCATGAAATTGTGCAACCTTTACAATTGCCATACCCAATAAATGATAATTATAATATTAATTAGTATTTATAGTGGAAAATGGTTACTTCGGCGATGTATGTAATCAAAATGAACGATTTTTTCTTTGGTCCCATGGCCAACTAGTGAAATCCAAAATTTGACACAGAGTCTGGGAAATACGTAGGAAATGTGAAAGGGCTGAATGGTTTATTTACATCGGCACCTGTAAGCAACCTGATGTAGTTACATACCATGCGAGCTTTCCCCGAGGACTGTAATTTTCATGAGGTAGAAAAAACACCCCCGGTGGCGATAAATCCGAAGATGTTCAGTGAAAATCTGGATTTGGATATGCTAAACGTTACTCTTATATCTATCTTCGTGCCTCTAAGCCTTGTAGTGGATCAATCACACTAGAAGTAATTTTCTGAAAAAGTCCCGGAAAAAAACAAGGTGCCATTAGCAAAAAAAAAATCAATTTTCTGGCATATCGTGGCCAATATTTCACATAGCTGCACTAATGAGATGACAAGGCCGATGTTTTGAGGGTCGAGGATAATTAAAAAGGTATTATACATACATACATATACATACACAAGATATTTAGGACGCAATTCGTCCGAAGACAACATTGCGTTTACAAAACAAACAAAATCCAAAAGTATAAAAGGCAGAAGATTAGAACAAATGTGTTTTAGCAGTTTCCAGAAATTGTTAACTGATGGTGCATCCTGATGTGCTGTGGAAGGCTGTTCCCAGTTGGCAACAAGTACAGGCACAAATCTGCGTTCCCCAGCCAAAGAATTAAGTTTGGGTACCACAAGATGATGTAAGAGGCCGACCCGGAACGTAGTAAGAAAACAGTTGAGTTATGTATGCAGGTGATTCATCATGCAATGCTTTATAAACATTATAACAAAATCTTGAAGGTCACTCGTTGGGCTACAGGAAGCCAGTGCAACGTTGTCAACAAGGGTTCGGCTTCAATCCGACGATCCAATGCAAAAATGACCTGTGCGGCACTGGTTTGTAAGCGTTGTAAGCGATTCATATTTGTAGATGATAGGTGGGTGAAAAGTGCATTACAGTAATCCAGGCGTGACAGTACAAGTACACGTAGTGCATGGTGGCAAGTGTCAGAATCAATGAATCTTCAGATTCTCCAGATGTTATTGATGTGGAACAAAATAGAACGGCACAGGTTATCAACATGAGAAATGAGTGACATCGTGCTATCAAAAACTCCAAGATTTCTGATAACTGTGGAAGGTTTGATGTTAATTGAGCCCATTTGAAGTGTAAAGTCTGTAAGCGGCTGAAGTTTCCCGATGTTGTAGGCAGACCCAGCTATGAAAAACTCAGTTTTTGCATCATTCAGTTTCAGATAGTTCACAGCCATCCAGTTTCTAATTTCAGTGATACGGTCGGATATCTTGTTAAGTGATCTCTGAATATCCCCTGGAATCCGTAGGTTAAAAGAAACATATAATTGGCAGTCGTCAGCATAAATGTGGTAATTGACAGCGTGATTCTTAATGATATCTCCAATGGGAACATTGTAAGTGGAAAATTTAAGTGGTCCTTGAACAGAGCCTTGTGGCAAACCAAAATCCATCATGATAGATAGTTGTCCTTTAATGTTTACTTGAGAAGACCAACCTTTCAGATAAGACCCATTCTAATGCAGCACCAATGATAGCAAACGATATTGAAGACGATTTAGGACAATCTTATGATCTACGGTGTCAAATGCGGCACTGGGGTCCAACAGTACCACAAAGACAACTCTCCTTGTGTCAACCTCACATCAATTATGAAGACAACTCTCCTTGAGTCAACCTCACATAAATTATGAAAAAAAGGTGTCACATGTTCACCTGCAAATACCAAGAACAAGCAAATTTGGGCCTTCAATATTGATAATATCGTTTTGGGGACATTTTCAGAAACTTAGCAGAAATTTAGAATTACAAAATTGTACGTAACACTTAAACCTTTCTCTTAAATTCAAGGTATGGAATGATAAAAGACAAATGCAAGACTAAGACACTGTTTTGTCATTATACCCAAAAGAAAACGTGAGGAAAGTGATTCTGCAGTATCTGATGGCTCTCTGCCAACATGCATCCTTTATATGCTATCTGATCATGGGAGTTTTACATCCCTCAGTAAAGTTAATGGATCTGCAAGAGAAAACGGGAGCAGCATCATAAGACCCGGAAGCAACGTCTCCACCAATGTGATCAGATACCTGCAGACTTCCCTGATGATCTGGAATGAGTTGGGTATCACTGTCCTACAGCACACTACTGCTAATCTCAATCTACTGGGAGATGATGCGTAACTGGAAGCATTAACTTCGCAGAGGCATCACTCTCCTCGTAGATCGCCTTCCTGGTAGACCCATCTTCCCACCAGAAACTGATAAAGTAGAGATTAAAGATGCTATCTGAAAAAATGATTGCCCTCAGATCTTCTCCTTTTGGAAGAACAAAATGAGTAAAGTCAATCATGGGCCGAGAAAATGCGTCTGTTTTTACTTCATTGACGAGTAAAAGGCACAGATATCTTTTGCTGTTGGTACCAAACATCATCCATCATGCTTCTGACATTTCTGCGCAGCATTTGCTAACTACGAGCGTAGAGTTCATAAAGCCAAGGCAAATAGGAACAACAAAGCTGGTATGTCAGCCACCTACCAGAAAGCATTTGTCACAGTCTTGGAGAGCATGTAAACTTATGTCATTAAAAACAAATAATTTTTATGGTTATCTTCATTGCGCTTGCTTTTTATTAAAGAATTGGAAAGGAATGGATATGAAAACTCAAACTATCGCTCTGAGAAACTGCTGACACGCCTACAGTAGGACCCATTCTCGCCAATAACTGTTTATTACGCATGCAAGCTTAGACTCTGAGAAGCGTGGACAAGTGCCAAGATGTCAGATTAAAGGCCGACTCAGAGATTTCCTGAGGAGGGCGCCCTCAATTTCCAAAAAAATCGTGTTTTTTGCATGTACATAATGCTTGTCCATATACTAATCACTGTGTGAAATTGCTAAGGTTAAATCGAATTCCTTCATATAGAAAATCACAACTTTGTTATAAAATTCCGGATCCGGATTTTTTGTTATACACAGTATCCTATGGGACGTAATACTGCACATAAATGTTTACTGCATCAAAACGAAAAATCCGATTCATCTCAAATTTCGCAATTGTGCATTTTAGGTTACTGTCTTTAGTTCTAGTTGACTATTTTTCATTATTATACAAAAAATATTATTTCGAAATCCCTGAGTCAGACTTTAAGAGTGGGTACTATGCTTATCATAACTTCATCAAGGAGAAGGATATTATTATTTCCTTTTTGAAGGGCTGACACTGCTGAAACAGTTATGGGGAGTCAACTCACACCCCTTCATCCTCTAATAAAGACCACACTGTTATTAATATGGGTATATGTAATTTGCTCTAATAGATGTTGTGATTCATTTCAACCAATGCGATAAATTACAAAAGGCCAATTTCAAGTTAAAAATAACCACTGACAGTCAATTTTGAATTGCTTTTCTTTCCATTTATTAAAAACAATCCAACATGTATTGACTATTCCGCTTCAGTGATTTTATACATCATATTGCACCTGCCTTTTGGCAAGCGTCTCCGAGTGGCGCTATATATATCAACATCATTTATGGACATTTATACACAGTTTATTGGCCTGGTCGTAGGTTTACTGCGAGCTTGTTTATTGTCTAGTAACTGCACAGATGCTTTTGCTTTCTCTGTATGGACCATCTTTTTTTATAAGGTCAAATGCGGTAAGCAGATCATTAAATTTCAAAAAAAAAAAAAAATAGCGCGTTGCAGAAACCTCTTAACATTGATTCTACCCAACGCAGATTTCAAATTCTGGTGTGTGCGAATACCCTCAGGAGGTGAGGTCTACAACGGCATAGATATCGGATACAGTGAAATGTGCGACGGTCTTTAAAGGGAGGTAAGATCCCCAGGGAACGTCGATTATGTGAGTTTGGCTTTTGAAAAGTGATCTTTTATTTTAGTCCATGGCATTGCGTTTTCAGTTGGACCTTTTTCTGTAATACACATTTACTTGGTTAAGAGTTTGTTTCATTGCTATATATTTAGAAGCCTAGCTGTCTAGACATACCGTATTTGACCCAGCATCGGTAAATGAGGCACTTTGAGGTTAAGTCATATTATGTTTGCTTCGAGATTGAAATGAGACATTGGCACTTGAAGGATTTTTCCCCATAAACTAAGGCTCATAATAGGAGAACATTAATACATTTACATTGCTGAAATAAAAATTGAATAAGGTTACTCTAGTACGATTTTAGGGGCAAAACAAATTTTGAATAGCAAAAACAAAATGATGGAGCCACGTAGACTCTCCCCCCCCACACACACACCACACACACACACACATACACACACACTTAAGTGTTAATGCTTAAAAAGAATTTTCTGGTCACCATATGTTGAAAATCTGGAAATCTGGTGATTTTTTTTCCATACAATTATGTGTGCAAGGAGAGTTTACCCCAAAGGTCATGCCATGCTATCATTATAAAATCAAGGATTTATGCCATTAAAATTTAAGCAATTACCACAAAGTATACAAAATGGCTCAGAACAAATGTTATAATCAATATTTTTAAAAACAAAAACATACTTTACAAAGTCTATTTTTCAACAGAGAAGTATTCTTTTTTACAACTTCCCTGACTATTTTTTTTTTGCCTTAGTATAACCAATTCACAAATGCTGGAAAAAGCCTCATTTATTCGTGCTTGGTCATATATTGTCTTACAGTATATGGATCAACGAATCAGGAAATACACTTGCCATTGCTCCTGTTGATTACCCACCGCGCGTTTCATACTAATTAATGAATCATTAATTAAACACAAAATACATTTGACATTCTAATTATTTCCAACTCATATAGATATCGTCATTTGTTTAAAAAAAAATACCAAATTCATCCATTTAACAGTTTCAATGAGATGTAGTCTACGAGTAATAACAACGAATCTAACATAGGTACTTATGTGGAGCCCATAAAACTTCCAACTAATGCAGATCCACGGTGGCATTTTCGTCTTTTATGAAGTAAAGCACGAAAAGCAGTGCCGTTACTCGGGGTGGGCGAAGTGGGCGACTCAGGCACCCTTGGAAAAAATGGGGAGAAATTTTGAAGGCAAGGGAGAAAAAAGGGGGCAAGGAAAAGGGGTGAAAGAGTAAAGAGAAGAGAGCCAGGGAGAAGCCTGTGTTTTTATGTTATGATTTACAGCATGCAGAGGCTGACCCCGTCTCATTTTGCGACTTAAAAAAAAAAAATAGTCCGCCGGCGAGCGAAGCGAGTACATTAAACGTTTCCCAAATCCTACATTATTGTTTTCAAAATTCTGGATACGCCACTGATTCGGGGAAAATTAATCTTTGCCCGTCCACTGCAAGGAAAAAATCTTCAGGTCCTTGCCCGCCCTTGACTAGAGGTCTAGTTACGCGTTACGCCCCTGATCCGATCAGTGCGAGTCCACACTGCCACTTTTAAGTCCGACGCTAATATCGACCAAGTTAGAACCGGTGTGAAAGCAGATATAGTCCGGCGGGAGCCACAGTCCGGGGCTCCATAGACGATAACGGAATAAAGCGGGAAACTATTAAATGTTGCGTGAAGAGTCAACTGGATTGAGTGCTCTATTCTTTACCGTTGTAGCCGGACTATGAGTACGCCGGACTATAATTACTTCTACACCGGTAATAACTGACTTAAGTCCGACCGTGTGGACACGACTATTGTTTCAATGATGCCTTTATGAGTGCCATTGAAGGGATCCCATTGTGTTACAATACTTCAATCTTGAATGAACCAAAGCTGTTTCGTCGGAGCAAATATAACATTTAGGCCAGTCAAAATAGAAAGAATGCTGCCTTAACCCAACACTATTTGTCTGTTCAATTAACTTAGATGTCCGGTTTTAATTATTTCAAAAAATATACGCTTTCGAAAAAAATCACGAAAGAAAAGTTGTTATTCATCATTGGACCCAACAGGATCATTGGGTGCCAACTTGAAAAACATATTTCTTCTTTGGATTTTTATTCAATTTACACTGATTTTTACTGGCAAATGACAACAAACTGGGTCCAGGTGAATATTGACTTTTGACTCTGAAACTTTGATGGCAGGCCCATTCGTGAATTAGGGGCGCTTCAAAAGTACGTTTATACGAACAATGATTGATTCGTGGACCTTGCTTTGATTTCAGGTGTTTGCGCATGCATCAATGCATGGGTATATAAATGCATCGTTGAAATACCGATACTTTTGATAGAGGCCCTGTCTGTTTTATTCATTTGGCTATAAACAAAAGAATCATACAGCTCTCCTGAAATGCCGTCCATTCAAGTTAATGCCGTGTGACTCCTTGAATATCTTCTCTTTTGTATTGCGAAAATTCGGTGCAAATAACAACGGTTCGGATTTTATCCTGTTGAACAAAGTTGGCATTATTCATTTCATACCAGTGGCGGAAAATATTGATCGTGAATCATCTCCTCCGACGACAACTTTTACAACCTGTGGAGTGGTGTCAATGGAACCTTCCACAAAGCGTAATTGCCAATGGTACCAAACTTTGATTCGCTCATTTTCAAAACGAGGGTGAAATACCCAGATTTCAATAGATTTGAAGGTTTAATATGTCCCATTCCTTTTGTCATGTAAAAAACGTCTTAGGTCCAAAGATACCCAACAACTTTCTTTTCGTGATTTATTTCGAACGTGCATATTTTTGGAAATAATTAATAAAAACCAGACATCTAAGTTAATTGAACAGGCAGTAATTGCAACAGAATCAATTCCAACAGAATTGTATTGAGCATACCTTTAAAAACAACATATCAAAGTCTACTAAATCAAAGGAAGGGACATCTAGTTTTAAGGGGGTAAGGTTTATACAGGGGTCAAAATATGAAAGTATCATAACGCGTCGAAAAGTATGCCAACGTGTTCGTTACATTTCCAGGATTAAAAAAAAAGTATAGTTTGCCCTATCTGCAGGTTGTACTTCAATAGTTATGAGTCAAAATAGGTTCAAGGTCATAATGGGGGTAAATTTTCAGATATATCCGTTCGTTATAAAAATGGTGTCAAATTGTTCGTCTAATGGTACAGAACCCGAAAATATACTGGTTGCACCATCTATAATATTCGTTGCATAATTGGAACGCAAAATGTGACTAGGGACTACAGGGTCTATGAGAGTTCACTAGTCATAGCTCTGTAATTCGTATATAGAAAGTTCAAACAAAGAATCTTTTTACATTTACTTATCTAGTGGGACAAATTTAACAGTTTACAACCAGTCCGATCAAAATCGGACCATTCTATGAATTTTACCCCAGGATGACCTTGAACTGTTATGTGCCTATTGTACGAAAACTATAACGCGTAGATAGGGCAAACTATACCTTTTTTTAAACCTTAGGAGTATCCCAATAAATTGGTACATCATTTAAATCAATTCGAACAATTCTAATTTTTTACCTCTGTATAAACGTTGCCCCCTTATTTCTACATGTTCCACTAGGTTGATTTTGGTAGACTTTTAATATATTATTTTTGGACTATTTCACAGTATATTAACACCAAAATTGTTTCTGTTGCAATTTGTGTTGGTCAAATCATAAAAATTACTGGACTAATTCGATTGGCTTTGTAAGTGATGTTTTTGATATGGGTAGCTCAGCGTAGGTCCTTTGAGATCTTTATACCAAGAAAAGGATACTGTTTCTGTTGAAGGTTTCATCACAAAATTTAATTTCTGACATGTGGGTTTTTATTTTATGCTTCACATAATTATGAGTTATTTCTTTCGATCACGAAAAGCTGAAGGGTGTATGACACTACACCAACCGGCACAACTCAAGACTACTATCATCGCGCTAGTGTGGCTGTAAAGGCACACTTCTCTCTGAAGGTGGCACGCAAAGGCTATAGTTCTGATGCTCGGACTTTATTACAAAGAATGCAATCGAACATGAAGTGGAGGTGGGACAAGGAACATGTGAACATAGACAGATTGTCATGAAGCCTGTCTAGGAGATCACCGATTCAGAATCTCTTGACGATGATAACTATGTAGAAAACTTCTGATTTTGCTCTATTTTCTTCTTAGTGAATCCATCCACATGTCAGGGTAATGGCTTGTGGGGTTGGTATGGTGTCAGGATTTTTTATCCATACTAAGTAAGCTGGTCCGAGGTCGCATGTATCCATGATACGGACGCTCCTTACATGGCCCACTTTCAGGCTAGGGCGGATTGGGAACAGTCAGCGGTCTTCACCCTGTTCTAATTCGACACTGGCTGCGATGTACATGTACAGTTGTGACTCTCTCTGTACACGGGACCGAGGCCTTAACGGGATGCTTTCATTATTCATTTGTCCAATTCCAAGTGAACCATGGGAGATTGCGGTATTCTGTATTTAATCAATAACTGGTATACAGATCAAAACCCCGAATAAATCACAGCAAATGACCCAACCGGGATTCGAACCCGAGATTTTTTTTGGTATATTTGCGCTACATGCAGGCACCCTAACCACTAGGCCACGCTCTTACTCTTATTAATAAACGGTATGTAGTCATCAAACTTGGTTTGGTAAATTATTTTATACCTGGCTATGTTTTTGCGGACAGGTCCTATTGTCAACTGTTTACAGATGAAGGTTTTGTACGAATATACACTGTTGCTCATAAAGTTGGAACTTTTTTTCAGACCCAATCTTAAAACGTATTTCTGTTTGAACGCCTCAGTAATCATATTAGAGTAGGTGAATGATAGTACATGAGGCTCAAAACCATGCCCAGTTAAAGCATGAATAATTTTGAATTACGTAAAAAATGCCTTTTGTTAGGAATATTAAGGCCCAGAGTCTGTTATTCTGTCCATTTTCATGCTCAAGGGGGGGGGCCCCCTGCTGTGCAACGAGCAACGTTTTTTCAGAGTTGGTTGTTACCTTTATAACAAAACCTGACACCAGAGGGTGTATTGAGTCAATTCCACAATGCACCAGTTTTGGGAAATATCACCTCAATAGGTCATGTGATCCTACAAAAATCCTATTCTTAACACATAAAAACCTGGACTTTTACGCCCATTTTAGCCTACAAAGCGTTAGTACTTAGGGAATTTTTTTGCATGTCATGAAATGTCTTGTTGTTCTTGAACTATTGGAACACTTTTTATCCCTAAGTACTGACATGTGTTTAGTACAGTACAGTATAGGCACATTGCAATGCATCATGGGATTGATTCAAAACAAAACCTGACACAGAGGTTCCCTAGGCTATACCTCGTACAACGGCATTGTCAATACGAAGAGTGCTTGCACACCGACGGGAAGGTACAAACAAGCCAAAGTCGCAAGTTTCCTCGGGATATCGCAGAGTACGGTCTGTAAAATCCTCAGACATCATCGAAAGGTATGTCATTCGAGGTCACGAAAATCTCCAGGACGACCTCTATGATAACAGACGAGGATTGATCGCGAAATGCTGATCTGTGCACCGTAGAGCCCGGAAAAGTCAAACGAGGCCGCAGTCTTCGTCGTTTGTTGGGAAGACACTATGGAATCAACATTTCGGAGATTGCTTCAACATGGTTACCGAGCAAGACGAATGACCAAATTGTCACGACTAACCGTTCACCGCAGAGTTGATCGATTTCACTGGGCTAGGGAGCACGGGAGATTACAGCTCGGACATTGGCGACACGTTGTCTATATGGAGGAGAGCCGCTACATTCTTGACCATCAAAATGGAAGACAAAGGGTTTGTCGATTACGTGGTGGGGAACCTAACATCCGAAAGGACTGCTTCAGGGTGGTTGGGCTCGGTGGGATGTTATGGGCCGGTATTCATATAGAGGAAAACGTCACTGGTGGTGCAGATGGAAAATGACGCACGTTCGTGTATCTGGACATTCGGCCACTGCTGCCACATGCAAGAAGGTTTTATACAATTCAAATTTCGGCTGCCAAGACGACAACGCCACACCTCACAGGGCCCTTGTAGTGAGGCAATTTATTGAGGCAGAGGGGGTGGAGCAGATACCATGGCCTGCTTGCTCCCCTGATATGAACCCTATCGAGCATATGCCTGAGATGCCTTAAGCCGAGCCATCAATGACAGGAACAATGTTCCTCAAACTCTACAGGAGATAGCACAGGCTCTGACCGAGTGGGACACTCTGCCCTTTGACATCATAAACAACCTTTTTGCCGCGACGTCTTGACGCACTGATTCATGCCAGGGCCATATTCGATATAGTGACTTGATGACAATTTAATACAGTACTTTGAACATCTCGATGCATGAAATCACCCAAATGTGTTATCTGTAGATCTGACTGGATGTGAAGAAAAAAAATAACAACATCTTAAATCTGCTGCCAATTATGGCCGACCACCTCAGCGTTCTATCGGCTACCATCCGCACAAAGAAAGGGAATTTGTCAGGTGAAAAAAATGAAAAAAGGAAAGGAAATGAATAAAGAAATATGGAAGGAAGAAAGTTAAAAAGGTAGAAAAAAATAACAAAAGAAGATGAAGGAAAATTAATGAGAAAGTGATAAAGGAGGGGGGGAAGGGGGGATGGGGAGAGAAAATATGCGCTGCTCCTTCCTCTCTACTTTACTATGTCCACGAACGCTCACAGCGAGGAGGGGGTTCGCATCTTGTTTTTCTGTTATCGTATCGGATGGGTCCTAACCACTTACGAATGCCCAGTACAAATCACACACAATAGCTAGACTAATTGGCAACAACGTCGCTCCGTTCATGTAGTAAGGAATAGAGCGGCATTGATTGGCCGGATTATATTCAAATAACTCATAACGCCCATATATGGAAAGAAACAAAAATTACTATCGTTAACTTATACACGGTCCACAAGATATGCCCAAGTTCGCGACCCTTTACGGATTCCTTGTCAGTATTTGATTACACCATGTTACAATCCTCCACCAGTTGGTACAGTCTTTCCCCCGTGTCTTTTGGGTGGACCCCCCAAGTGGTTCCCCCCGCGAAGAAGTTTTCGCAATTACGAAAAACTTCGTGAGTAAGTACATAAAAACCGGCAGTACGATCTGAACAAGGCTGTCTGACGAGCTGGCGAGCTAAAACCGCAGACACCTGGTGGAACCCGGATACTAAATAGCTCTGGGCTAGATTTTCAACTATTAAAGTATGACAATGCGGTTGGTCAAAATTACTATTGAGTTGCGGTAGTTCGCTGGCGATATAATTCAGGTTCAGACTGCCTTGAACAAGGCTACTGGCGAATATAAACGATGTTTTTACGATTCATGATAGTGTTATCTGGGATAAAATTATTGTCAACTGATTAAACTTTCAATAAAGCCTATTGAAGTATAATGAAACATAAAATTTTGTGACGGAATAATACCCAACACAAAATGCTTATTCACTCCATCTACATCTTTTAAAATATTGACCTATAGGCAGTGGTTTTGACCTACCATCCTGTAGAAACCTGTCATAATGAGCACTATAACTATGCAAGAAATTACTTAAATAGTAAGTATGTCTTTTCGTTATACACAACGATACGAACAATTTGATACACTTTAAAGAATCGGAGCATTCTGAAGACTTTACCCCCAGTATGACCTTGAACTGTTATTTCCCTATAGTTAATAATGATAAGTCACAGATAGGGGCCAACTATACTTTGTCAATACTTATTACATGACGGCAAACATTGGTATACTTTGAAGACCATTGCGACCATTTAATAAAATGACCCCTGTACAAACTTCCCCCTTATGAACTCAATAAGCACAAGCGGGACTCTTGGGGACTTTGGCCTGTGTTCCTTACAATTTTAGGAAACTATCCTGACAAAATAGCTATGGCTTATTGTTATTTTGGGGTGTTTTATATTAAATCCTTGGGACTATATGTAAATATTTCTTCCAATATGTCCACTGATTATAGAGAGCCAGAGAATCATGCGATAGTGTTGCATTGGATATGTTACTATTGCCCAGGTCTACAAATAAACAACATGCGCGCAAATATTAAGATGTGAAGGTAAGGGCCTAGAAGCTAGAAATAAAATATGCATTGTAAATGCATGAGTAGGTCTTGGTCGATGCTGTGATAATAAAACTAGGTATTAAAATCAGGTAAATTGTGGAGTGTTACGTCAGTTGGACTTTGGGATTTGACTTAAATGCATAGGACGGGGTGTCCCTTTGCTCTTATCATGCGTATTCTCATCCATTATGAGTATGACCTTCAATAGATTCGGCATTTGGAGGTCCAAGCCTGTGTCCTGGGGATCTGGTCCTTCCATCTGCTGGTGGGCGACCTGGCTTCATACGCTGTGAGTCTTGCGTATAGGCTTGGTATGGTAATCTGGGTTCCGGCATCCTGACGAAAGTCCAAACCACTTAAGCCGTCTCCTGGTGACTGCATCCGTGATGGTGCATGTGATGTTTCAGACCGCTACTAATTTCATCATCTAATTTTGTCCAGAGTCACTCCTAGGATGGACCGGAGCATCTCATCGCAAAGATTATAGCTTTGGCAGTTGCCTTGCGGCAATACCCAGGACTCTGCTCCATAGGGGGCAATGGGGAGTATAAGAGACTTGAGCGATCTGTGATTCATGATTGCTCCGATGATATTCCGAGTCTACGAATGCCCATGCTGCCAGTCTGACGCTCTTGATGTCCTCCTTAACCGAAGGCACCATTACTTCCAAGAAAGACACAAATATTTTTCTTTGTCAAAGGTGGCTGGTTAAAGGCTGATGTCTCTTGGTCATCGGACATGATCTGGCATTTAGATGGGTGATCTTCATCCATTTGGCGCAGCTTTTTCCAGTTCTCTTGTGGATAGATGGAACTTTCAAAGACAGTTCCATCAGGGTTGTGTCATCGGAATAACGAATGTTGTTGATTTGCATCTTCTCTCCCATTTGGATTCCGGAGCCTAGGTTGTGAACTCCTCTAATACAACAATTCTAAGAAGAGATTGAAGTGGCATGGAGATAGAAGGCATCCCTGTCTCACACCAAATAAGACTTCGAACCAGTCCGTGCGTTTTCCATTGCACCCATATGAGCATAGGTTTGCTAATACATCTTTTAATTCGGTCTACAGCTGCTGTCTACTCAATTGATCAAGCATTCCATGCGTGCCTCTCTCCAAATGGTATCAATGCTGCTTTAACAAATCTACAAAGTGGATAGGAAGCGTTTCTTTCTTTGGCCTTCTCTAGCACTTGGCGAACATTAAATCCAGCATCAGTAGTACCTTTGAGCTCTAAAACCACATTGTTCCTCTCCAAGGTAGTCATATATGGTGTCCTGATTTTCCGGTTATACAGAATACTTTCCCTGGGAGGGGACAGTAGAGTTAATTGCTCTATATTGGCAGGATCTAGTTTCTCAACTTTCTTGTATACTGGAGTTGTCAGGCCCTTGCTCCAGTTTTCTGGAATTTCCCCTTCTAACCAGGCAATGGTGATTTTCAAACAAGTAGCGTGTCAAACGGGCCACCTGCTTTCAGGGTTCCAGCAGAGATTTTATCCCATTCACATGCTTGTTATTTTTCAGTTTCTTAATGGCCTATTCTACTTCCTCTATATGAGAAAGGCATGGCTGTTGAGATAGAATTGCCAGGTTCTGGGATGGAGTAACAGTACTTCTTCATCTTTTTGGAATTCAGTGTTGAGATGTTAGCCGAGTGTTCTTCCAGCACTTCATTTACTTTATCTGAGAGAGTTTGTGAGGGAGCAATGTTGTATTTGGAGCTGCTGGCAGTTGAGCTTTTTCACTCGCTAGTCTACGGATGCACTCGAAGAGTTCATGGCTGTTGTTCTTAGAATGAGCATCTTTCACTCTTTAACTACTTTTCGAGCGCTTCTTCTTCCAGCTTTTACTTGATATGTTGACATCCTTGTTCAGTTTGGAGTAGTTGGACTATTATGTGAGTGGGTTGTTCATCATTTGGATCCTTGCAGTCCTTCTTTGATGACATGCCGTTCTTACTTTTCAGGGAGCCCCTTAATTTGGCAGGGCCCTTCTCACCCATGTTCCTCTGTTTATTTTATTGGTTGTGTTCCTGAAGTTGGTCTAGCCCTTAAACAGCAGTGTCTTCTGAATTGGAGAGTGGTCCAAAGGGCACCACCATCTTTGCACAGGAACTTCTGCTTGCAATTGTGTGGTCGCTGAATTCGAATGGACGCTAACTTCTTGGGTACCGGTGTTATACGTTTGGTTTTGTTAGGTATCAATTTCCACCTTAGCCAGCAATGGTTTGTGGTCTGAACCGAATCGGCTGAGCAGTAAGATCTGCCGTTCTGAAGGTTTTCAAGTTCCAGTTGGTAATGATGAAGCACTATGTTTCTTATATTGCCACAGGGCGATTTCCATGTTGCCTTTCTACACTCCTTTGTGTTGGAAGTAAGTATTGCATATACAACCAGTTTGTGGAGTGTTAGAATTCAGGAGGTTTTCTCTGTCATTGATTTTTCTAAGTCCATATTTACCCAATGTGGGTGTCCATGCCTGGTAATCTGTCCTATTGGGCATGTGAAATCCCCCATCAGGATGAGGCGTTATTTCTTAGGGATTCTCTGTGGTGAGCTGCGTGGGTCATAGAACTTGTTCGCCTCTCTGTCTAACTGTGTTCAGATGTGGGGGAATAGACCGGATGTGGGTACAGCCTTCCTTCATATTAAATTTGGTGTGATAATTAGGGTGAGAATGCTTATAGCTTGACAAATCATGGGAGAGCTTTTGATATATCATGATCCCTACTCATCTCTGCAGATGCCGTCACTTCTGCTAGAGAGTAGGATAGTAAAATTCTCTTTAGTTATGAGGGTCTCTTTTCATTCAGGTGTGTTTCACATAGGACCCAGGATGTCTATATCAAACCTTCTGGCTTCCTCCAGGAAAATTTCCCAATGACCGTCCTTTTGCAGTGTTCTACGTTCCAATTACAATATTTGTGCTGAGCGCCCTTTTCTTGTCTGCTCTACAGGAGCTTTCGTCAGATTCGCTTATTTGTCGTGTGTTGGTCTTTGCTCGACTTTTGGCTACCTACGCTGATTTTTGTAGTTTCCTCAGCGTGTCCTTCATTCTTCTTAGTAGGTTCCTTCTGGGATGATACTTCTGGTACCTGTGGGGTGGCAACCAAGTCATCCGGCAGATTCTAGCACACTGCCACTCTGTTGCCAACGAGCTAGCCACCGGGACCGGGGGCCTTAACGGGGGGGTCGACTTTCATTTTTGGGAGTTTACTCGTTAAGAGTGTTGACTTGATTTGCATACTGACGGGCACACGGGCCAATGACTTCAGTGCGGGTGAAAAAAAAAAGTTGCATTATGAATACAAAGGTGGGGTAGGCCACCAGCCTCTTATCTTTACATATGATTAAGGGCCAACCATAGTGAGTTGACCTAAATACTATGGACCTACTTAACTCAGAGTGAAGGGAAAGAGAGAAGATTAACATATACCAGTTGCACCCCACTGTTTGCAAGACATAAGAGAGGTGGAGGATCTGTCTCCACTGTCGGAAAAGTCATGAGACACACCTCCCATCTCTGATGTCCGTATGGGGTGGCACCTTCACCGCCATACAAGGGATCTGTGTCATGTACCCCAGATAGGCATCATAATTGCGTCGTGAATTATCCCGGAGGATCAGACGCCTCTAAATCCTCCATTGGGATCAGAAACCTGATCCCAGACAAACCATAAAGCCAACCTGCCAAATCAACCTAATGGATCGATCTGACCGAGCCAAACCAGATTTGATTCACCATCCTACCACATGGGTTGCGAAAAGATGGATAGAGAGGTAAGGGAGTAGAGTAGGTAGTAGTAGGTAGGGAGCCACCAGAGGATGGAGGAAATCCCACTGGGAATCCAGCAACAAGCATGTAGAAGTTTAATATTGTTAAAATCAATATATTGTTAATGAGTTTAATATTGTTAAAACAACTCCCAGATGAGAATGACCCTAACATAAACGAGTTTAATAATAGTGGATTTTTATGTAAGTTCAGGATACGATACGTAACCCACGAAAAATCATATTTATTATTCATATAAAAAATGTAACGCGTACTGTATATATTAAATGTGGATGGGCCGATTTTGAAAATGACGTTTTCCCTCGTGTGGAAACATATCACAAAAATAGGATCGATATTTTGAGTTAAAGCCTGTTAACTCTTTGAAGTAGTTGAACCAGTGATGTGTACCACATTGGCCCATAGGAACAGGGGGCCTAGGTGGTCACCATTTTATGGCATTAATTTGTAATTTGTTCCTATAATAAAAAGAAACATAATTGTGCTCTAAATTTCACTGGGTATGAGGAAAATTTCAACTTCTTCTGATTCCAAAGTGTCTATTTTGATTAAGTAAAGTATGGGCACGATGTTGTCGATAAGGTCAACAACTAAAAGACTAAAACAGACACAAAGAAGGTTTGGTTTATTCATCAATTACAATTTCCTTGATATTATTACATTTGAGCGAACAATGATTGTTATCATTGTCGTCTTGCGGCTGTGACTTGTAATTAAATATGCGTTATGATACAGAGAATGCAAGACTTAGCTGTGTTTGTCGTTTTTTTTTTTTTTTTTTTAATAAATTCAAAGAAATGCAAAGCACATGACATATAAATTTATCTACCAACAGATGAAGTTGATTACTATTTAACATCAAACGGGTATTTAACCCTCGTTACCTTATTTCAGAAACAATACCGAAAACCCATCAAAATGGCTACGGGACTGTAGAAAATGAGGTTGCTTTTGGTGATTTGTGAAACCGTAATTGTAAAATCTTAATCTTATTAATTATGAAATGTTTCCGATCACTTCCGACTCTTGAGAAACGGGCGTTTACCTTGTAACTTTTGGAATCAGAGTGTTAACAAGTAACCAAATATAACTTCTGAACTGGTTCCCAAGCGTGCCCATTCGTGTAATTCTACCTAGAAAACCACCAAATGTAATATTTTAACTTGCGGGTATGTTGAATTTGTTTACCGTTGTGGTTATTAATAGCCGACAACATGTCCAATTGATTCCAATGTCAGGTTAATCTGAATATGAGTGTCATAAGATAATACTTAACATAAATAAATATAAATTATAAATTAATTAACCCTCGTTTTTCCAGGGGGGGGGAGTCTTACCGTCTCTTATATTCTTTTCGCCTACTAAAACGCCATTTTTTTCGGTGTAAATGAGTTAAATGTAATGACAATGACATTCTTATGCTCGTTTCATGCCCCCCCCAAAAAAAAACACACACAAACCGGGTAAAGGAGGTTAAAGAGTGATACCACAGTGATGGATAGGTGTGGCAATCACCCCCTTCCTTTCGGGAGGAAATACCAACACACATAGTACGACACAGGAATATCACAGAATTTGATTTTGGTTGCAATAGCTAGCAGGTCCTCCTCTTTCCTTTGCTACCAAAAAGAGCGCAACATACTAAAATTATGTAATATGACGTCATAAATGCCTCTATATGAGGTAAAATGTTTAATGTGTTACAAGTATTGATTGATGCCTGTAAATTTTGCAAAATATCAATTTTTCTTTCTATATGCAGTATTTCATACTTTTTACCTTACGACGTCCCAATTGGTTCTACATATTTTGATACCACTGGAAAGAAGAGACTCTATTATCGATACGGTAGTTACCAAATTTTAGTAATGAATGTTCATAATAATGAACATTCAAGGGGGTGGTATACCCCATTGCCGGTGTAGTGTGACAATCTGTAAATTGTCGGAGGACAAAGCGTTAATAATCAAAAGTTTAAATGATGAAATGGCAGGCCTATGTTGGGACGTTTTCTCTTGTTCTTAACATAATTTTTTGATCTTTCAATTTCCTCATTGGCATCTTGCAAATTTGCACATGCAATTAGGGGGAACTTCCCAGTTGCTCCCGTCCACTTCGAAGAGTGTGGCCAGTCAGCCATCTTCTGAGAGGGTGACTATCGCATACCTTAAACGGAGAAATAGGATGAATGTGTGATTAACAACAAAAGGCGGCAACGTGATAGTGTGTTGTGGGTCCTCGTTATTTACTAGGCCTAGTTTTAGACTATGGGGCATCCCTTTCTCTGCTCTTGTTTGTTGTCCCATCGGGGGCTAGGGGGAAAACATGTGTTAAATTCATAAAAATTATTAGAATCATATAACCATCGGTTCCGCATACAAAACTGTCACATTTCTTGAAAAGAATAAAAATGCCATTAAATTACATTTTTCCAATATCAGTGACCAATGGATACACTGGGCTTCAGCACACAATGGAGCTAAAAATATCCAATTACGGCCCGGTATGATGTGAAGAAAGGTCACTTCAGAACCTTGTCATCCGGAGTGCAGGACCGGTTTATGTTCGCAGTGGAAAGGAGTAAGGTGTTATCACCATCACCGATTACGATTGAGTTATTTTTCATGACGTACGATACAAAATATTACCCAATTCACAAATAACATAAATAAAATATTGAGCTTTCTATAGTGCGTCATCAAATTAAAACTTTGACCATATTTTTCATCATTTATTGAAAGGTTAATTGAAAGACGAAACCAAAAACCATGGAAGAATGTTGCTAGCCAAGCGTTACTACAACTTTGTGCAGAACTAAAATCCGGACGGTCTACACGTGGATAGCGGGTCGAGTCGACGATGAACATCAGAAGTAGTTTTGACCGATACAATTATGGGACGGGAAAACATGCATACAAACCTGGTAAAACAATAAACTCTGTGCGAATATGTGAAACAGCAGGTGTATGCATGTTTCCGCCAGATTGTATAGGTTCACAAACCCAACTTCCTGATGTTCACTCGGCGACCATTCAACTTGCGGGCAGCCCTCTATCCATGTGTAGAGGTCAGTGACTAAAATCAGCACGATCTATTCAATTTAACGCGTTTCAGAAAACTTAGTGTCAACGCCTATATTATAATGAAAACTGGTTTAGTTATTGTGAAATGAGGACGGTATTTGATCCCTCAGCCCGAATCGAGGTGTGATAACACCTGACTATAAAAATGGCTCCGCATACCGGGGCCCATTGTAATACCTTTACCTATGTTTGCTGAAAGTTTGAAGATGTTTTGGATAGTTTGAAGGGTGTTGAATCAGAATTTGGGCCAACCTCGGGAAATGTGGGGAACTTTGTGAAAAAAGGGGGTAAAATTAGAAAGGGAAATTTGAAATGCAAGTCCAAAATTATGTTCAATGTACACCAAATGTATTTGTCTCATTATAGGATTAAAAAATGTATAGTTGGTTCCCTCAAACTATCTTAGAAAATACCCTCGTCAAGGCAGATAAGAGCAAGTCCATCATTGCCCCAGTTCACTAGCAACTCAAAGCTTAGTGTATAATTTGAATAGGTTCTGTAACAAGGAGATAATCACTTTGGGACTATTGGTCATACGCACAGAGTTCAAAATTGGGTTCCCGTCTTGGTCTTTTGCATCAAAAAGACTTTCTGGTCTTTAAAAATGGCATCTTCCAGCTAAAATGCAAACAGTGCACAATTCTGGCCAGAATAGGTCAGCAATATAGATGCGCAATATACTTAGAGAGCGTATGCAATTACAACGTCATATCCGTATGAATGAACCATCAATCTTAAGTTTTCTCCAAGATGTCTGTGACAGGATTTCCAGGATTATTTGTATGATAATGTTGTGATGATTGACCATTATAACACATGTAATGTGGAATCGATCAAGGGATCTATATCAGCAAGTGATGTTTGTCCGCCAGTATGGCATGACAAAGTGGTTTATATCTTGACTGGATTATTGCATACATTCAATACACTAAGACCAGGGAAATAATGATCAATTTTTGTCAAAAGAGAACAGATATTTTAACAGTGTGTTTGTTTAAAAACACTTTAAGATTTATGTGATACTTGGTTGTTGAACAAGACTATAAACATCTATGAAATCTTAGCTACGTGACAGCAGAACAATGTTACTGTTCTTAGCACATTTATGGAGAAAGAAACTTGCAATTTTGTCGGGAACAGTTGTACTAATTGGGAAACAATCCAGTTTACTTAACCATAGGCATTAATAGCAGCTATGTGGGGTTAGGGGATGGCTCTAACTTCATCTTGATTTAGACTATAGACGAATAGTCAGGTTCTATGGTTGAAAAGGATAAATCATCATACAAATGAAGAAAATCACAATTGTGTCTTTGCACATTTTTACAAACTGTGTAATACACAATTTGGTTTTTTTACATACAAGCGGCATTAATAGCAGCTGGCTTGATTCATGGGGTGTGGGTATATGCTGCGGGGGGATTCTCAAAACAATGACAAACGGGAATTGCCAATACATCAGTCTCATTCGTTAGCCTTCTGGTATATCAATGACCCTTTTTTTATGAAAATTTTGGTATAGCAATGGGTCATTTTTCAAATTGTAATCATATTTGTTGGAAATTAATCAAATTTTCTAAATCGATAGCGATGGTTTCAAAAAAATTGTTTGGAACATTTTTCAAATTTCCTAAATCTGAAGTCAAAATTTGCTTAAAAAGTGTCAAAGTTTGGGGAAAAAGGGCAAATTTTGGTAATTTGCATCTCTGGTATAGCTATGGGTCTCTTTTTTGGCACAAAATGGGGCTAACTCTAACTGGTCTTGCTTTGGACGAGACTATTCGGTCTCTGGATGGAAAGAATAATTAAAACTTCATACATGTAATTGACACTAAGATAATTGAGTATACATACTTTGTCTTGAGTGATCGGGTTATTTCACGGTAATAACGGCGATTAGTTCCATGAAATTTTGAAAGACTACATCGATCTTTTCTATTTGCACGGTTTAAAAACAACTTGGTTGCTTTTACTTACCCAGGGTATCTATAGCAAGAAAATAATTGTGTGTAAATAATTCTTGCTTTGGGACAGGCGTCTGCAAAAGGCAATTTATGCATATTATTGTCTCAATTAGGTTACTTGCTTATCACAAGAAAACGAAAGGTAAAAAAAAACTAATATCATAGACAATGTTCCTTGTGAAATTTTCCACCAAGTTGTCCAAGGTCGATATAAAGTTGGACGATGTATGGCCATTTGACCTTTGACTTGTTTCAAGGTCAGTAAAGGTCAACGAAAAAAAATGGCAACATCGTTATCCAATAGTCGGACCAGTTAGTTGAGGTTATAGTTGGTTGCCAACAATTAACCTGAACGTCACCAAATTTTACATAGGACCTCCACTAATTAGACGGATCGATACGCCTATATGACACAGGTGTTAGAAAGTATTAACTAAAATATTCACTCGCTCTGCAAGACCAAAACTCAATGTGCGAAAATGTCGTATTGTCCAACACAACAGACAGAGAGTTACAACATATCATTAACGGTAGTCCACTCAGTCTACGGTAAATGACCTGGACAAAAATGCTATAGAAGGTTTCTTGCTGTAACCCCTGCTGTAAAAACCCTCAACAACTATCAAAAAACGATAGAAAAAGAGGAAGTAGTATTGCAAGACGTGCTAATTTTTATAAAACCGAGGTGCCATTTTTGCCTATATTGTGGTTATTATACAAAATATTAAAAGATTATTATTTTGCCGCCGGATATTTCAACCGTTCTCATGTGAGCGGTACAAACATGATTTTCTTAGCCATGTGTATAATTAATATCGGTCAAACAAAATGAAGTCATTTTTCAAAACCAAAAATACCCTGCACAAAAGTACCGGATGTTTTCATCAGACTGCGCCCAAAAGTCAGGACAGTTTGAAAGTTGATGAATAAACATTTTTGTTGCCTAGGTCTGCTCGTTCATTTAAAACCTCGCTTGTAAAAAGCGTCAAATGCTGAGATACTGTGCCCGAAATGCACAAACCCCCCAAACCAAAACGTTGCAGTTTTTGGATTTTCAATTGTCACTGTGTGGTACAACGCAATAATTAACGTGTGTATTGATTTTACACAAAGAAGTTTTCCGATTGAATAGAGAGAAAGCCTACTTGCAAATATTGATTGTGGTCCGCGTGTTCTGTCCCAGACCACTGCAATGACCATTGAAAAATCCCCAAAAACTGCAACTTTTGGTTTTGAGGGTTTGCGTCTTTCGGGAGTTCTATGTAAGCCATTAGGTACGCTTTTTTTACAAGTGAGGTGTTTACACGAAAGGCCAGGACCTAGGCAACAAAATGATATTTCTGAAAACTTTCAAAATGGTATGACTTTGGCACCAGTACTGATCGAAAAACATGGCAAGATCCATTTGTTGCAGGTATATACTTTAGCCTGAAAGTTCAAAGGGAAATGAGAAAAATAAGTTAGCTTTCTTGAGATACCAAAATGTGACCACTAAATCTGGATTATGGGGACGATGCTATTAGCGACAGGCCACGGCCCTTTTTTAACATTCTTCCTTTTGGCAAAATAGGACCCGAGGACTTGAAGTCCAACTCTTTGAGTGGGCACGGTGTGTATGTCGCGCAGACATGCTGTGTGATGATTCTATTCCTCGTTGACGGTATTGTATTCCATTTCCGTCTCTTTGATATTTTAGATGTAAACTGACTTTATCTGCAGGCATTTTCAATGAGGTTTTGTAGCAGAACTTGTGCAGCACATATCATATTCCATAGAGCTGCGTAGTCAAGTTCTGTGAGATGATGACTTTGGTGATGTCTAGAATGTTGACCCTTCTGTGCTGCTTCTATTATTCATCAATGACCCCCATTTTTTTTTTAAATGTGCAATACTCATTGCCCCATTTCGGTTATTTCAGGCAATCTCCACTTTTTTTTTCACAAGTTTGCATAAAATTATCCACTTTTAACAATTTTCTAATTTCATGGCAATTTTTGAACTCTGAAAAGAGGCACTTTAGGTGGGTGAAACCTCAGTGGCCCCTTCTAGTACAGTTTCATTAATGGATGACCCTTTTTATTAAGCTCGTTGTAACGGAATGACCCCGATTTTTTGGTCATTTATCTGAAAAACCATATTTTCACCGGGCCGATTGGCACATGTATACCCATCACTTCACATAGAGGTGACCACGGTGGCACGAGCGAGCCAGAGTCCAGCCCTTTAGAGTCCGTTCGGACATTGTGTTTTGGGTTTTTTAAACAGTCCTAGGAACATATGTTTTGAAATCAGAAGTCCTATTAGACACTGAAGTTTGATTTGCAGTGGTCCTAGGGACTATCGGTAACAGCACGCAGTGTCCTATGGACTAAAGGTATTAAAAGCAGGAGTCCTAGGACATTTGAATAGTGGACTCTGAATTTTATTACATTACACAAACCTCAGCGTCCCTAAATTTTGAGGGTGTGGGTGTGTGCACTAGTCTTTGAGTGTCCCTGCAGGTGGAATTCGCTAAGTCCTAGGACCATTATGTTTTAAAATTAGGCCCCGGTTTATGTAGGATACTAAAGTTTGATTTCAGTTGCTGGGGACTATCCGTAATGACACGCAGTGTCCAATGGACTACAAGTAACAAAAGGAAGAGTCCTCGGGGACCATTTGAATGTAGTGGGACTTGAAGTTTATTACATTACAAAAAATCTCAGGGTCCCTAATTTGGAGGGTCCGGGACCCGGTGTGTTGCTAATTGTGAGTGTCCCGCAGTGGGTTTCAAATGCAAGCATCCAAGCACAACATGTCTGCTTGATGGCACACATTAAATCATAGAAGTATTGTCTTTCTTTAAAGGGTATTTGAAATTATTGTTTGGTATGTCTCTTCAAGTGCAGAATCGTTTTTTTAAAATAGAACATTTGCAATATTATATTTTTCCGATTTTTATTGTGGACAATTCTAATGCTCTTTGGATTTCATGATGGGAAATCACATGCACCTTCTAGATTTCACTATGGAAAATCTCGCATTTTTGGAGGGGGGGGGGGAAAAGGGGGGGGGAAGGGTGTGGGAGGAAATGAGAGGTTGTGGATAATTTCTGGAATGCCCCAATATGGACTGCTTCTGTTCCAAATCGTCAAATTGGTTTCAAATCATTGGTCTCGTCAGTGTTATTCACTTTTTATTCTCCTTGTATTCTCTGCAGTTGTTACACAGTCGAGGAACTCGGACTGTGTCTTTCTTTTGTACGTGTTTCTTTCTTCTTCCTCTTCTACAAGGACGGCTTCAGGCCGTCGTGATTCCGTTTAATGCGCGTTCTTCTGGAACACGTCAGGGCAAACATTTCAAATGCTAAGTTTTTGTCGGTGACGTTATTTGACCAGACTACTTCAGGTTATCCCATTAGGACATATGACTTTGACCCCTGTCGGGGGTCATCTAGGGGTCACAGGGTTCAAAACTGTGATTTTCTTTAAACTGTATCTCCTCATCGTTTACAATTGCATGGTAACGTGACTCATGCATGTGACGCAGCTTGAGACCCTTCCAAAGTTAGGTCGCGAGTCAATTTGGGTCATAATGGGGCATTCCGGTCTAATGTGGATAAATCTTCAAAAAATCTTCAAAAATAGCTATCTTGGTATATGCAACGTTGATGGCACGTGACAGATTAAGACCCTTCACAAATCTTGTGCTCGGCATGGGGTCAAGGTATTAAGGGTAAACTTCCGGTCAAAAACCAAAAATATTCCAAAATATTCAAAAATCTCAAAACCCAAAACATAGAGTACAGTAACTTGCAGAGATGCTTTCATGTTATCTGGTGTAGGCAAGGTTATTTTTATTTTGGAGGTCAAAAGGTCATTTAGGTCATTTCCGGTTTTAAGGTAAGTAATATCAAGAATTTATCTCCAGAACAGCCATATAGAAATTTTTTTATTTGCCTTGGAAACAATGCAGTTTTGTTTCTACACGAGAGGTTTGTTCTACCGGGATCAAAGTCATTAAGGGGGTCAAAAGC
>JAMKCH010057711.1:0-10208 GCA_023653785.1 Ophioderma brevispina
TGTAAATTACCTTGGGTCAGATCTTTTGGTGAGTTGTATAATTATAACAATGGCATGAGCTGGCATGCAATAGCTAAGCTCAAATCGATCTCCTTCATGCAGAAAATCACAATTTCATTAAAATTCCTAATGCTGGATTTGTATTATACACAGTATTCTATGGTACTGCTACACATGTTTACTGCATCAAAACGGAAATTCCGATTCATCTCAAATTTTGGATAATACGCAAAAAGTATATTTCAAATCTCTGAGTCAGCCTTTAATAATGCTAATTTTCAACAAAATAACAATTCCTTCGATTTGCTTTGAAATGATTGACTAACACCTAGCGAGAACGAAAGAACACATTGCCGTCCAATGAAAACAATGACCGACTCATGACCAAGGGTGTGGGTTCGAAACCCGCTGAGGTTAATGTGTTGTGCACCTGGGTAAGGCACTTTACCTCGCTTGCCTCTCTTCACCAAGGTGCAAAATGAAGAGCTGTTAGGAATATCGTCCATTGAGTGCGGCCAAAAGGTATTAATATACCTTAGATTTTTGTGTTGCAGCTGACGTATTCTAATGGCAGGAGAATAAATATAAGCGCTTTGATACCTTGTGAAAGACACTATATCTCTAACGTAAAATCTGACTATCACCGCAAAAAAGGAGGTAGCGTTATTTTTCTTGTTAGATCTAGGGGCAATTTCGCCCTAAACAAGCGGCAGGGGTCCGCTCCGTTTTTTTTTTTCTTCCGAAGTAAATTTAAATGCAGTTAAGTCAAGTTAGGCATATAAATATCAATATTTTATTTTAAATCTGATCAATCAGACAAATCCACTTATACAGTATGATATGTATGGTGAACGTGGCTTGACATGTGTGGTAATTGGAGCCTGTACACAGGCACAACGGTCGCGCTGTCTTATTACACAGTAGAAAGTTTGTATTGTATTATTAAGAAATTGATGACATTCATTATTTCTATGGTATGCCTTTTCAATATTGAAATATAAATTTAAGGCAATTTTATCCACGCTCATCAATTTCACATCGATTTGCCCACTACCAGCAGTCCCGACTATAGACCGTATTCAATATGACGTCAGCCACCAGACATGTTGGTGGACAAGATGCATACATTCCAGGACTACAATACATTAAGCTGTCAATCTATCCATGTTTAGCGATTGCACAGGGATCATTGACAGGTGAATGTATTGTAGTACTGGAATGCGTCTATCTTGTCCACCAACATGGCTGGCTATTGAAAGTGGCGCAAGTCTGGTCTTCCTAAACATCAGGAAGAATTTGTTGCTGCTAAACAAGTAGTCAATAAATCTGTAATTGCATCTAAGACAATGCAATATAGGGAAAGACTTACCAATTGTAGTACTAAGGACATGTACTGTACAGTAAGAGAACTTCTTAATCAAAATTGTAAGCCAATACCTGATACTAGTTGCCCACAAAAGCTCGCTAACGATTTTGGTGCCTTCTTTGTTGGCAAGGTTGCAAAGATACGTGAGGTTGATGAACTTGGTAATTGTGACAAATATGATGTTGATGGTCAAGATGTATGTAATGTATCAGTTGTGTCTACTGATGTTCCTAAGTTTAACCAGTTCAATCAGGTTACTGAAAAAGACTTGTTGGGTATAATTACAAATTGTCCAAACAAGTCGTGTGCTTTAGACGTGTCACCAACATGGTTGGTCAAACAACACATATCTGTATTTCTTCCTGCACTTACTCGTATTGTAAACATGTCATTGACCACGGGAATTTTTCCAAATGATCTTCGATGTGCCATCATAACACCTGTTAAAGAAGCCCTCTCTTGATAAGAACGAGCTTAAGAATTACCGCCCAGTCGCTAACTTGTCCTTTATTTCGAAAATAATTGAAAAGTGTGTTGCTGCTCAGATTACTGCTCATATTAATCATCATAATTTGGCTGAACCTATGCAATCTGCCTATAAGGCTAAACATACCACTGAGACCGCATTATCTTGTGTTCAGAATGATTTTCTTCGTGCTCTTGACAACAACAAAGCCATCTTTCTTGTCATGTTAGACCTCAGTGCAGCATTTGACACTGTTGATTCCACAATACTCCTTCATACTCTTGATCATGAATTTGGTGTTACTGGCACTGCACAAACATGGTTCAAAACCTATTTGGAGAATAGATCATGCCGTGTCTCACTTTCAGGAGTTTACTCTGACAGTGACACTATACCGTTCATGTATGGATTACCCCAGGGGTCTGTTGTAGGCCATTGGGAGTTGTTGGCTTTACACTTCATGCGATTGGCCGTATTCTCGTCAGCATTAATTTGAAATACCATTATATGCTGATGAACATTCGGTTTAATTGAAGTTGATTCTGCTGTTCAGGGTGATGCACTTGTGGCAATTTTCAAATTTGGCTCAAATGTGTTAATGAATAAATATTGGATGATAAAAAAACAACTCAAAATAATCCAGACAAGACGGAGTTTTTATTATTTCATCTACAAACAACCACATCGTTTGGATGGTATCAATCTTCCCTGTGATTTAATCATCCCAACATCTTCCCCGTATCCGTGAGATCTGGGGTTGTATTTGAACTCAATTATGAAATCTTTCAGAACATGTCACAAACCTAAGCCGTTCCATAAAACTGGCGAAATTCGCATACTCTACAGTATTCGTAGGTTCATAGACTTTGATACATGTGCTAACATAATCGGTCATATTTCGCTCGTTTGGATTATTGCAACTTTCTATTTAATGGCGTTTCCAAAAAGTCACGTATCGTTTACAACATACTCACAAAACAAATGTGCCGGTTGATATACAAAAGCCCAGATCCTGTTCATTCACTCGTTATTGTATGAATTAAAATGGTTGCCTATGGAGGATCGTATACGATTCAAGACACTTCTCACTGTGTAAAAGGCACTGAATGGGCTTTGTCCCCGGTACATGAGTGAATGTCTAGTAGTGAATAAAGCAAGCCCTGGCTCAGTTAACACGCTCTGGTCAGGGTTGAACCTCCCAAGTTCCTAGGACGCGCATAGGTGAGGAGGACGGGCACTTCTCAGTGGTGATCCCAAACTTGGAATATCTCCCTCTCAATATCCGGCCGTGCTCCACAGTTGACCAAATTCAAATCTTGATCAAACTATTTGTTTCCTTAATGTTTTTTAGGTTTGTTCTTTTCTTGCATCTTCTCTCTTTTGTTTATGCGCTTTGAATCCTGTGGAAAGGCAGCTTTATAAAGGTTGTTATATTATTATTGAAACGGTCTATAGAGCATACGCGCGATTGAGTTTTTGCTGCACGTTAAGTGTTCATAACTGATGAAAACTTTTACGGTCAAGTTGTCTTGAACATTTAGTCATACGTTGAATTTAGCTTGTACTTTGGCGTTGCATTGTGAATTTCTCTGTGATGCGAAAGAAAGGCATTAATTCATGATTTAGTTGATGTGTTCAACCTTCCCCCATATATTGAAATTTTGATGGAACATCCGCGTGATTTGATTTAATGATAAAGCCTATTTCGTATATTTCGATGGGATGCTTCCAATTGCATAAATCATTTGCCGGATATATCGATCTTGAGCTGGTGCATATTTCCATCTATCCAAGTAAGCTAAATTTTAAATATGTCTACCTTGTCGTTTTTTCCCACACGCCTGTACTGTCTTCTTTCAAAAAACAATGTATTAAAATTGATATAACAGTTACCAAGGTATCAAATTTATTTCCATTCCATTTTTTTCTGCAAGCAGTATTGTACCGAGTCAATCGAGCCAGTAGGCGTAAACGTCAAGGTCATGTAGGTGGTCACCGGGTGACCTGCTCTTGTCCATTAACTCCTCAAAAAATAGCACGAAATTTGAAAAATTTTAGGAGAATCTCGTCCCGCTATAATTCCAGCCAAGGGCAACCACTGCCAATGCCTACCCGGTGTAAACTGATAGTGCAGGGATTAGTAGTTTTGGAGAAAAAAGTAATTAACATCAGCAATATTTCCCATCAAGTGTTATAAAACCACATATGGAAGGGCCCAAATAGCAAAAGTCAATTGACCAAAGACCTTTTCTTCATAGCCTGTCAAGGCGCTCTACCAAACTTTCATTGGTTAACGCGTCTGATACAAATCATGTCACAGATCATTTAGGAATTCCCCTCCCTAAAACTAACGAAATAGCAATGACCATGAGCAAAAATTCATTTTATCAAGCACCTAATTGATGTCTAATTCCCTGGCCTATGTCCCATGCTTGCAGCCTTTCAATAGCAGGTTCAATAAATTCCATCAGGCAGAGCGCCTTGTTCTTTCTGTAAGCTCTTTTGCATTTGCAAAAAAAAAAATGATATGCTTTTAGACGGGAGGAGATTCAAAACACAAAAAAGCAATTAGAACAAGTCTGTTGCCCTGAGTAGCACAGCCACGCCACCTGAACACAATGGTATTTGTGGTTTTATACCCAGACTAGAATGCTCCTAGACCCAGTGTGCACAACAGACCACCAAGTATACAATTTATTTTTTATTGAATCTTTCGTAGACAGGGTAGCCCTTCAATGCTAAAGCAATGATTTTAAACCTGCAAACACAATGTTCAAAATAATGAGAATTAATGTCAATAAAAAAAATTAGCAAAGTTGTCGGTTCTGAGCAGACAGCCTTGAACCTGGGGGGCGTACAAGGCCAAACCTAAACGCAACAGCGAATTCAAAACGGATCAACTTCCGGGGCTAGTCTTTTGCAGAGACTTAACGTTAGGAGGGAGCTCTTACGCATATTGAACGGTTCACAACAGACTTGACTAAAGGACTAGGCCTGGTCCGAATATTTAATCTAAATGACCGTTATGGAAATTACACTATTTGCAGAGGGTTAATCCACTAAACACGACGGATTTTGAAGTCAATAGTTTTTCTTAAATTATCATTGATATTACTAAGATCTTTGAACAAAACGTTTTAAGCAGATGCTTTGTAATGCACTGGGACTGAGACTGCATAGTAAATGCACGTCGTAGCAATTCACCAAAAATTACCCGTTTGGAAAAATCCCCAAATTTTTTGCCCCAAAATCGAGCAGTTCGTGTCCTACACCCCCCCCCCCTGCCGTGAAAAGGCTATTTCTTTTCACAACCGATCAACACAAAATGGAAGGATATTTAATACTACGCCCAAGCAACCAATAAAAGATATGGAGTTGAAGATGCACGTCATTGCACGTGTTAGATTTACTAAGGGATCACCACAATCATAGTATACAAGTGCGGTAAGAGATGCTTGTTAATTGCTCCGAGTTTGTTCAATCTGGTGTCAAATTACATAAGTAATTGGAATTAAATTAGTTGGCAAAATGTAAAAGGTCTAAATGGATCTAGGTCACCAAAATTGACCTCAAAAGTGTTTACAGAGCTGTCACCTAAAGAATAAAAGCATTTCTGCTTCAGTTGACCAGGGCATATTTGACACTAGTTGCAACAAAATCTGAGAATTGGATAATGTTTACCCGGGATGACTGGAAACCTTACGGGTCTGTAGCCGTGCAACTATAGGTCAGGAACTAGTACACTCTATACCTTTTTTAATCTTTAAACTTTTTTAACTTTTTTATATTTCCTTGATATTTAACACAATTATCTTGATTTCAAGTTTTACCCTTGTATAATTTAAACCCCCCTTGTATCCAACATCTCGCCAATTCCATAGGTTGGACCCAAACATTTTGATTGCACCCTCAATTTATACAAAAAAACATCTTAACTTCTTCCCCCAAAATTCGAGACTAGGATTATTTATAACATATAGAGGGCGCTGACCATGTGGCTCACGTGTGGCATTTGCTAATTACCAATCTGACGTTGAGGGTGGTATTGAAAATAAACCTTTATTGGGGTGTTTGTTTTTAGCTGAGTAGGTTGTTGGTGTGCTTTGAGGCGCAATGATTACGTAATTCCGTTAATAGGTGCTTTGGAACCGAGCCGCTACGTATCATGGGTTAAGGCAATGTTAACCGGTGGCCAAGAAGTCTCGCCTTGGACCCGAAACATCTACCCCACAGAATCTACCCATTCTGGTTTTGCGATTTGTACAATGCCACTTACGTTTGTGATCGTCCTACGGTTTGATCTAGAGTTAGCAAGTAGTTGGAACTAAACTGTGACCACTTCGTAAATTTGAAAGCACCCGAAACAGACAATAGGGTGTGTGCATTTCAATTGAACCGCGCCACAGAGAGTTGCATAATCTTTGGACCCCGTTGATCGTAATAGTAATACTGATAAAGTAATAGTATCGATACTAATAGTTCTAATGATTAAAAGCCCCGACCTCGAAAAACAAACGACCTCAGCCTCGAAACTCAGACCGGAAGTCAATTCAACTTCCAGGTCGGTTGTTCGATGTCTGAGGTTTCGAAAAAACCCGGGGGATGTCTCGAAACCTCAGACCTCGAAACAGCGAACGCAGATCTCGAAACAGTAGACCCGGAAGTAATTTCACTCCCGGGTCTGAGGTATGTTGTTCGAGGTCTGATGTTTCGAAACACCCGGGGATGTCTCGAAACACCAGACCTCGAAACAACAGACCCGGAGGTGAATTGACTTCCGGGTCTGGTGTTTCGAGGTCTGAGGTCTGTTGTTCGAGGTCTGGTCTTTCTAAACACCCCTAATGATTTGACGTTTTACTTTTTCTTGCATAGAGCGGCGCTGATATGGCAAAACAGCGTTACTAAAATAATTGAATTATAAGTTAGGTTTATTTTGTGGCGTTGTCTTTCCATTTTTGAAAAGACTTGACTGGCTAAAACACACTGTTATATTACAAAAGCAAAGTGATCTCTATCGGCATATAAAGGGTTAACTAAATTGTATTGTTTAATTACATGAATATGTAAATATTTAAACAGGAAAATATTCATAATCACTTGTTTTAATTAATTAATATTTTACTGACACTCCCATTGGTGGACAAGGGGTTCCTAGGGACCCGCACTAATTATCTAATTAACGGGGCGGTGGAAGATGTAGGCCTATAACGTTAGTCGTATAAATGGCAAAATGTGATTTGCGGATCCCTACGACCCACCCCACCCCCTTGTCCACTTAAGTGTTAAGCAATGCCTACCAATTTGTTTGAGCCAAACCAAATGTCTGGGTTACATGGTGTGTTGAGAAAAAATGATTTGGTTTAAAAGACGGTATCTCAGAGCTGATGACTTATCACAAAGATATAACACACCAACGTGTGTTTTAATTTCGGGTATATATGGATTTATTAGGGTAATTTTGTCCACTTACAAAACAGTAATACGTGTTGCACTAAACCATTGCGTAGTAATAGACAATAGGGTATGCTAACTCGGTAAGAAAAATATGGACTTTCTTCTTTTTTTTTTAATAAAATATACAAACAAGTTAATAAAGTAGGCATACGAGATAGTGTGGGAGATGCGTTAAGCTACTTTATTTCTTTCCTTTTAATAATAATAATAATAATAATAATGAGATTTATATAGCGCCCTTTACACAAGTAAACAAAGCGCTGTGCCTATTATCATTACCCTGCCATCAGGAAATCGTCACAATCATTTCGCTTCACCTAGGTCGGCAGCCGGCCAAGCGCACAATCCTATCAGTACTTTTGCATGTCATCAAGTGCTCGCTTTACTGAAAAGCACTTTGTAGAGAAGCACAAACTAAACTGTACCTGTATACGGGCACTCACTGCTCAGATAACTATAAATAGGATTTTTGCAACTATTGTTTAACTTTTGTCTTTATAGACTTATTTTTCCTCATAATTATCACCCTAAAAACACGTAAATAACCAATGTGGGTGTATTCTACGAAATATCTTCCGGAAAACACCAAACGGGATGTTTTCCAAATCTTCAGAGTTTGCCAAGAATTCATATCAAAGCCTCAAAGGGTTGTAAAAGTACCCATGCATGATTTCACATTTTACTTATACTTGCATAGTGCGGTCCTGATATGACAAAACAGCGTTACTAAAACTGTTAGCTTTATTGTTGGGGATACTGTTTTAATGAAAGCGTGTTGTATCCCATTAATTTTAAGCATTATTTACCTATTTGTTTGGGCAAATCAACATATCTTTGCACAATACACGTATGATGACTTAGGACAAAGCAGGTGTAATTTCACAAATTCGATCGTATCTATTCTATATAATTTGGCTGTGTTTGTAAAAAAATTCCGGAAACAATTACTCATATTTTTTGTGAATGTGATTATGTAAAGCTTATTTGGGATGATCTTGTCAGCATCATTCAGGATAAACATGACATTGATTTCTCTATTTCAAACTTTGATAAGATGTTTGGGGTTTTTAAGGATAACTTTCTCACTTATTTATTTTTGTGTGTCAAATATTATATTTATGTTTGTAAGTTTCAATGTAAGAAGCCCGCTTTTGCAGCTTGTAAAGCTTTTATTAAGGTTAATAGGGAGACCGAATAGTCTGTTGCTATGAAAAGGGGGAAACTTTCAAGCCATTTTAGAAAATGGAGGTTCGATTTTTGAATCTTCCTTTAAGTCTGTAACGTACTGCATATCCTTTTCCAAAAATTGGTGCTGTTCATCTGGTGTATATCATATGTACTACCTGTGTGTGATTTATTTCTAGGTATTTTTTGCTGAATCCTGTTTTGTAATTGTAAGTGATTGTAATTGCTGCTTGTGATTTTTGAAAACCCAATAAAAACTGAAAGAAAAAAAAAAACATCTGTAACACAACTTATGTGTACTTGAAAAGGAAAAAGGTTTAATTTCAGGTAAATGGACTTGTTTGGGTCACTTTATCTACTTACAAATATAAATACGACAAAGTAATGGACAAAGATGATATAATATATTGTAAATATTGTAAAATATATAGACAAGTAGGTAAAGATTTATACGTTATGTATAGCCGATGCAGACATAGGCGATAGTGTGGGAGATGCGTTGGCTACCATGTTTTTGTTTGTTTGTTTTTTATTCACGTAGTATACTCCGAGTTATCCGAAACAGACTTATTCATGCAGAACTCTTTATTGAAGTAGTATTATTGTTATATCATGTGGTCAAGTATACGAAATTCCTAGCTATAATACATGTGTAAAGAGTTATGGGAACCAGTTCAATGTGTTGGTTGATAACACGCAATTTTTAACTTTGCTTTTCGCTCCTGCTTCCGATTCTGGAGCCGCCACTGTGTTTGTTTTTTTTTCTATGATAACAAAATGTCGACGCGTGCTCGCTTTGGTGTTCGCAGTTCGCAGTCATTTTTCATAGTTCTTACCATCAGTTTTCCACCAAATCTGCATGTTGTCTTCTAACATCTCCAATTTCAAAATAGAATAATAGGATTTGAAAACATTTACTGTCAAATTCAAGAGTATAATCGTTTGAATCTTTAAAAAAGATATTAAGAGTTAATTACGAGCATCTTAAAGGTACGTGCATCTCTGGGACCTCTTGATTATTCCATATGACATCTTCCCGCGTAATATAAATATTTTATTTTCTCTTTGAAGTGCAGTCTGACCTGCACAGCGTGTCATCAGAATAGATTAAAATTGCAATACTTGTGTAATCCATTTCTTCCTGCATATTGTGAATAATTATAGAAATTACTCCCACTCCTTGTGCTTTCCAAGCTATTGCCTATTAATAAATAATTCAAATATAAGATTGAGATTTTACAACCTCGTAGAAAGGATTTTCAGCTGGTCTATTCCAGCGTGTTTAAAATTCACTGGCAACCGTGTGGAACTTCCTTCGCGTCTACCGCTGATCGGTGTTCTGTTGACTTCTGCGCGGCATTATTTGCCGCATGATAGAGAATATACTAAAATCCGTGATCACTATAATCATAAATGAACGCTATTACTTATTACGACGGGAGTTAAGATTTGAAAAATTTATGAAAAACAAAGCCGAAACGATCCTAGTGTATATTAATTTATTCAATATTATATCTTGTGGCTTCTTCTATTTCTCCCCTCCTCTCTTCCCCTCTCTCAATCTCTCTCTCTCCTTCTATTTCCCGCTTCTGCATTTATTGAAGGTCTTACTATTGAAATTATCTTGTCTTTTTCAAAATTAGCACGAATTTTCTTTTTCATCTAGTTGATTTTTTTCTTATCTATTATATTATTATATAAGTATTAAACATGTCAGATTTCTAAAAACTTTCCATC
>JAMKCH010057715.1:0-17894 GCA_023653785.1 Ophioderma brevispina
AAAGATAATTACAATAACAAGAAGGCGGAGGAGGTACAACTGGAACTTGCAAAAACCAAAAAAATATTTTACACCATTTACAATAACCAACATCTAAAACAATGTTACAAAAATGACACAGAAACAAAGCAAACAAAAGCATCCATTAGAGTACAATATGTATTAAATGAATCCTATATGTAATTGCTTGAAACAGGTTTTTAACATGTAGCATATTGTCTGTTAAAAAAAATGGACAGGTGGATTTTTTTCGAAAGGGGCATTAATTATAGGTCATTTGTTAATTTCTAATTTTTTGTTGGAAACCATAGCCAGCATTGTCTGGGAATACCCGGTGCTCCCACACAAAAAGCGATCAATTTTTGAACAAGCTCAACAATATCATGGCTGCATCCACAGCTGTAGGAAAATAACAAAATTTGCCCGCGAAAATGATATATGCAGATTTAACACATTTTTAGATGGACAAGTATAATTTTTTGGAAACTTTACTCTTTTCAAAGCCTCAAAGTAGGACACTTTGATTTGACATGTACTGTTCGAGTTGTGCACATATTAGCCATTTTAGGGCTGGCATATCTGCCAACAATTTTGCAGTCGCGATTGGTACTTAACAGTATACTTGCATCATGTATGGCATAATTTTTGATATCCTTAGAAATATTTGTTTTAAAAAAAATTGAGGGGTGTTTATCAGAGGGGGAGCGTTTATTACAGACAATATGGTATTTGAACTTGACGTAAATCATGTGTTGTAGAGTGACATAATAAGGCTTTTCACACTGAGCCGGTGATCGATCGACTTTTGAGATTGATCGCTATCTGTAGACTTCAAACCAGCCACAAAATTCATTATAATTCTTAGCAAACTCTGACACATCACTGTTGTGCTTAGTCAAATAACAGCACACATCTGTCCAATAAATGCACTTACGTAAGAGTCTATCCGCCATGTTGAATTTCTTTACTCAGTCCGTTCAATTTCATGAACGGAAAACTCACAATTTCTGTGTGAAAACAAACCAAGGTGAAAAGTCATATCATTCAAAAGATGGCCATGTACCTCAGCATTTAAAAAGTAAACTACAACCACTGTCGTAAATGCCTCAAAAAGAAGTATTTCGTGAAAGCAGCAGCTCATTAAATTCTTCCTTTGGAAAACTTTTACATCGTAACTAAGGCGCTGTTGCGCATGCATGTCTAGTACTCAGAAAACGGCTGCACTAGTCTTCAAAAACGCCGATGTGAAAAGCCTTATTATTTCTTTAAACATTTCACAACATACTTTGGTAATTCGATTTTAGGACCAGTATTTAGAATATTTTTACTCATATGTGAGCATGTCATCCTCTTATCTAGTATTATGGTTTGATTGATAATTAGTAATATTAAATGTCCCTGTTGATTAGAATGTGATTATTGTACTTTATATCTAACTATTCCAGTTTCCTTTTCTATCATATAAAAAAAGTATATTTGTAATCTTTGGAAACAAAGGTTTTTGATGATAAGTATGAGCTGTTGGAAATAATGCAAAAAGTACTTTTTTTTTTAAACTTATTAAACACACTTTGTTTGCAGTATCCCAGAGAAGCAATCCCTATTCAAATATTTAGGAAACATTATCCTTTTGGCTCCAGGAGCAAACCTTGTCTTATAAGACCACACACCAATATTTCTTACACACAAATTGCATACATATCTATTTGTTTTTCCCTTTTAAGATTTTGTTTAGATAGTGTGATGTCTAAGATTTGGATTCTTCTACCACAACACAAGTAGATCATCATATCTATCGGTATTTTTAGTTTGAAACTGTTTTAAAATGGTTAAATTTGTAATGTGATCTGGAAAACCCTCCAAATGTCGCACAGGACAGTTTTTTGAAAAAATAAGGAAATAGCTAAAAAATCTGTTCTAGTGTACTGTAAATTTTTTGTCAGATTGTAGGAGGCGTAACTTTTGACATTGTATCAAAGAAGAAGAAGTAAACAGTTATTGAAACTTATATTTCAAACTCTGCATTGATAGTAAA
Source organism: Ophioderma brevispina (assembly GCA_023653785.1). Taxonomy (NCBI): domain Eukaryota; kingdom Metazoa; phylum Echinodermata; class Ophiuroidea; order Amphilepidida; family Ophiodermatidae; genus Ophioderma; species Ophioderma brevispina. The sequence continues at coordinate 2,036 of JAMKCH010057715.1, forward strand.
AACTCAAATAAAAGTTCCCACCATGTGGCGGGTTTCCCAGATTACATCACAATTTGTCTTTGTTTGCGTAGAGATATTATTCGCCTTGAACTCAATTGCGACTTACCTTTAGTGTTCAAAATTGTTAACTTTCTTTATTTGAATAAAACATGTTTCAATCACCTACAAATGAATAGCTTATTTCCAAACATGTTAAGTCCCTGGGTATCAAATTAAGATTTTTACAGAGATTCTTAACTTTTACAAGATACAATTTTAGAGTTTTCGAAATTTTTCCGGAAAATTTGAATAATACTGGCCCAGAAATGGGAATCATGACATTTTTGAATGTTTGTTTTTTTTATTTAATCAGGCTCAGTACAAATTTTTTTATCAGTTTGTTTCATACTTTCCTCAACACATGCCATCATAGTGACAACAAAATGGGATTTTGCTACTATTTTGGATACCAATTGAAAAGAAAAACTCTAAGCTAAAATCCTGGTACCAAATTTATATGGAACAGATGTGTTCAGTAACAAAATCACAGGGGTGGTACACCCACCCCGCCCCTTTGGAAGTTTTGTTACCAAAATGGCTACAGTAGAACAAGGGTTGAGCACGTATTTCCTATACCAAGAAACTTGAGGGAGTATGCATGGAAATAGTATACACTGCCATTGTATTCCTTATAACAAATACCCTAAGATTTTAATAGTGTTATATACAGTGCCTCTGATATGTATGCCAATAATAGATAGTATACAAATACTACATGCCCTTTGTCATTTGAATATTTCCTGTGTGTTACACACAAGGACCAAAGTTAAAAATATACATGCTGCAAAAGCAAACCAGCAAAGAGCAGGGTTAATGACGTAGTACCATATAGAATCTTCGATCTGATTAAGAGAAGATGCTCTCCAGTGAAATAAAGGTCAATGGATTATAAATAAGGCTGAAAAATAAGAAAGATGGTGAAAGTCTTTAACCAATTTCCAAAATGACTTTTTAGATTTTTTGTTCAATAGATTTCATCTTGTAAGAAATCGAACAAAAATGTGAAAAAGAAAATCTAACCATACGCGACACACCATACATACATACACCATACACACAAACATTCGACACACATACTACAGACATACACACAACCCACATACACCAATCACAGACCTTCAGATGAACCCTTGACCATGGTCTATGACCTTTGACAATCATCCACGTATGAAAGGAACCCCACTGCAGCATGCACAACCTTAAACCCCAAGTCTGGTTTAATCGGACTTAACATTTTCGAACAAGATGTGAAACTAAAACCTAACCAAACTTGAACATGGCCGCCTATCACAATATCCCCCTACTTGCTTTTCATCAGCCATAGGGATAAAAATAAACCTAATATGATCTGCTACTTGTTTGTATACATCAATCTATATTATGCCACGTAATATGATAAGTATAAAAATTATACAGGCCTTTGTCACTATTCAAAATATTTTCTCTGTGTTACACACACGGACCACAGTTAAATATACAGCTGCAAAAGCAAACCCAAGCAAAGAGCAGGGTAATGGACTGTATACCATGTAAAATCTTCCTGCTGTGATTAGAGAAGATCTCTCCATGAAATAAAGGTATTGATAATGAAATAAGTTTAAAATTAAAGGGTGAAAGTCCTTTAACCAATTGCAAAAAATGACTTTCTTAGATTTATTTTCGTTCAAATAACAAGCCATTTTGTTTGTGTAGAATACCGCGCAGGGAAACTTACAGGAAGTGATAAAAATTCAAGTATGGTCTTCTCAATATTGACAAGGAATGTGGGACACAACAGATACAATATGGTGATAGGGAACTAGTACAGATAAATAACATAAATTCATCACCTTGTTTCGCAAAATTACTGGTAAGTGAAGCAAAGCAGCAGATGTAATGGAGTGATTTTGTGTCTATGCATGTGCATATATGTGCACATTTTCCACAATATCCGGAAACAGTTAAATTCTATATGACGGAATGAAAGAGCCATGTCAGTCCCAGGTACGTCTGACTTCAAAAATGTAAAACATTTTTATATGTTGTTTTATATCTTGATTAATCAGCAAAGACTAGAATTGCAAAGTAAATGGAATGGAGTGACAAAGCATTATGAGAACTCTCTTTGAGCTCACCATAATTACTGATGCTGATGGTGTAGGTGAAGAATAGCACAACTGTATGCATGCCAATCAAGTGAGAAAATATATGATCAAACTTTTCCTCTCTACTTAACAGTTTGTCAAATTGTCTTTCTGTTAAGTGTTTTGTTTCATATGTCAATATTGCAAAGAAAATAATTTGGTAAAATTGGATAGATTCTAAAATTCTAAAAATGAAAACAATTTCAACACTGAAGGTATTGTTTCTGAGAAAATACACAATAATTGCACATACAATTGCCGAAAATATGTATAAACGCATGCAGCTATTTGATAGCTGTAGCCATTTCGATAATTCAACATCAGTTTCCTTACTTAAAGTTGACAAAACTCTGTTATTCAGAGAAGGGTCAATCTCTACAAGGGTTAATAAAACTCCTAATCCAAGCAAGCAACACACAATGAGGTGTTGTGTCATTGGGTTCATATCGTTGGCAGTGATAACATTATTCAGCCGTATTCTTTCCTCTGAATGTGTGACATAAAATAAAATGATATATGATATATAGCACATAAGGGCTAAAATGCACAGCAGAACAGCCAGTGCAGAATGATACCAATCATAGTCTGCAATGATTTGATACCTCTGCAACGTTTTAGCCTGATTTTACCTTGTGATACACTTATGATCAGAGAAAGTGAGCAGATGAGCCCAATATCTACTATCCTCTGCCTGCCAGTAAAACTGAAACACAAGCATTCAAGTATGAAAAACACCACATAATAAATGCCAATTTGCATTACTGTAGGGTGGATGACATCTTTCCCTCCCCAAAATATCAGTATTTTTCCAAGTATGTTAACCATAAGGGCTAGACTTAAAACTACAGGCAAAGGTTCTATAGGAAGGAACTCATGAAGTTGTAACAGATAATTGTGATTTATAGCCAAATACAATATAAATTCTTTTAAGACACTGTGCATTTCAATTCTAACATGTGTATTACAGGTCGTGTTGAGTTTCTTTAGGCCTAAGTTAGCCAATTGTGGATGAAAATCACTCTTTGAATTTGCATTGTTTATGTACATATCCAATCCATAATTCAAAAACTTCATCTGTACATTCATGTTGGTTTCAAAAAGTGTCTTCTCTAACAGCAGAAAGAAAGTTGTTACATTGTTTGGGTCAACTGTATCAAATTGGACTAGCATGTTTGCCTGGTGCTGGTGCCAGGATGGCTTGTGCCCAGTGTTGATTGAAAAGAAATTCTCATGTAATAACCCTGTTTTCACCTGGTGACCTAAAATTTCTAATAACAGTGGTACACCTTGTGTGACCACTACAATATAATCAGTGTCATGTTCGGTTATTTCAGGATATATTACTTTTAGCATTTGGGATGAATAATAATGACATAGTGGTGTTATTTTGTATGTCACAAATCCATTGTTATTTCCAGGCCATTCCTTCTTTGAAGTTGTTAAAATAGTAATTCTAAATAAATCAATCACTTTGATGATGAAGCTTTTAAATTCTGACTCATATGATTCTAGTGCTATATCAATATCATCAATTATCATCAGGACTTGTGGTGTGTAAATTTTGTTCACCTGCTGCAAAAATATGTTTTCATTGTTATGATATCCAATGGATGAGAGTATGATATCAATGGTAGAAGAAAATGATTCACGATGTATGTTTGCAAAAGCGACATGATATCCGTACTTCTGTTGTAGGTGTTCACCTACTGCCACAGCTAAAGTTGTTTTTCCAAGGGCTGGTGGTCCAAAAATGTTAACTAAATTTGTGTCCTTACCTAATAAATATTGTGTTATTTTAGCCACCTCACTATCTCGCCCTACAAACAAACCTGGCTTGATAAAGTCGGGGAAGTAAAAGGCAGAGGTGTTAAGAAGATTTGATTTTTCATGTATGGTACGAGTTTCATTCACATAAGCTTCCTGTTTATGAACAACATTGTGTTCATTAGTTTGATTTGTTGCAGTGCTGTAGATCAAACTTGAAATGACTAGTGCAAAGAAAAGTTTAAGAAATTGTCTAAAGGTTAGCTGCATCATACATTGCTGCTTTAGTCCCAGCCACTTATTTGAAAAATCAATCCTGCATCTGAAGCAGGATTCAACCTCACCCTGATGTGAATAGTGTTTGACAACATCTTCCATTTCTTTGTGCACATCAGGAAAGCCTAAGTCTTGCAGACATTTTTCAATCTCATCATATTGTTGCTGGTATTTATCAGTTGTCTTGTATGTACTTGGTTGCACATGTGAGAGAGCATTTCTACTCTGCTTCAATTTGTAAATCGCTGGATAAGTATTTTGGGGCAAATGTTTTAATTTCTGTCCAATGGAATCCGAAAAGAGTAAAGCATGGAACAGAGCTGTTAAATCCCATGCATTACGATCACTAGTGCTTTTCAAAATAGTTTGAGACTTTTTCTGCTTGCCTTTTCCTTGTTCAAGCTTAATAAAGTTTTCCAAACTTGTGTCATCATCATCCTTCCAAGGCATGCTTGGGTAGTAGTGATCCCATTCTCTTTTGAAGACGTGTCTGAGATTTGTAGCCACAATCTCATGGTGTATAGTTACAAGAATATTGTAACGGTGCATAATGAAAACACTTAATGAGTATTCGCTCAGGATTTTTCCAGCTGGCTCACTGTAATACAAATAATAGATACATTTATTAGAGATCCATATCATTATGGAAAATACTTTATCCATAAAGCAGATCATATACCACCAAATGCTTAGTTCTGTGTATCAGCAAACTGCCTATATAATGCATACAAATTATAATGTGCATTCGGAGTTTTCAAAAAATAAGGTTTATCACTTGATGGCCTATTAAGTAGGGTGTATAGCAGTCAAGCCGTGTTGTAGAGGAATGATAGATATCATCTATAGGTGATAGCTTAGTTGGAAGAGTGCCGTTCTAGTAATACGGAGGTCGCCAGTTCGAATCCGGCCAAGCGCACATTTTTGTGACGCTTGCCTTAAGGCAGGAAAACACATAGGGATCACTTTGTCCACTGTAGTTGTTGTTGATGTCTGTTGTTGTGAAAAAGGGTTAACATTTGCCTGTAATATCCACATACTTGATGGATTTAAACCAAACTTGGGTCACAGGTACAACATGGCATCCCCCATTTGTTGATGAGGTTTAAGGTCACATACCAAGGTCAAAGGTCATTTGAGGTCAAATTGTAAAATAGGCTGAAAATGTAAAATTGACCTCATTGAAAAGTTGAAGTTCAATTGGAACCAAACTTGAGTCATAGGTGCAACATGAGATCCCCCATTTGTTGATGAGGTCAAAGGTCACATACCAAGGTCAAAGGTCAAAGATAGGCTTGGTAGCCCACAGCTTATAATCTTTATACGTATCCCTAACAAGGCAGGCTGTATATTGTGAGGACTTAACCACAGATCACAATATACCACAACTTTCATCGTACTTGCATTTCCATTTGATTGTGGTATACTGTGGTATATGCTTAGTTAGATAAATCATAAGTATACCAAATTAGAGTAACTCATTATATACCACAAAATACCACAGTAATAAACAACAACAAACTGCACCATAGGCCACAATGTACATGGCCACCGAGAGAAATTGCGGGCCCGGGGGAACCTTGGAGTTTATAGGCTTACGTGGCGCGGGGTGGGTACGGGATGTACCATACTTGATATGTCAATGATAAGATCACATACCACAAACTACCACAAAATATTGTAGATTCTGTAATGACCATTTACCACAAAATTCCACAATATTACATGGTGTGGTATTTTATGGTCTGGAGCCTTGTTAGGGATAGCTATATAGTGAGTGCGAAAGCCGAGAGCCACAAAATTCTAGTTAAATTAGTTATTATATTTGAATAATGGTTGTGGACAAGGTCATATATGGGCAAGGGTACACCTGTGACTGACCCACTCCAAAGCGGACAAATCGGTTTGTAGTTAGCAGTCTTATATTGCTGCAATCTAATTTGACACAGTTTGTGACTTGCTATATTGAATGAGGTTGGCCACCATCATCTGTGAACAAATGGCCTACAAAAAATGCCTTTTTTTAAAAAAAAAAAGGACATTTAAAAATTGTAATGCCCCTAGCACATTTTATAGTATCATACTTAGTGTTGGAGACTTGGACAAGTTTTGTGTGTGTTTAGGGATAAAAATTGCTTCATTTACTTGTTTAAGGTTGGGGGAAAATTGTTTGTTTGTTAAGGGTAGCAAATCAATCTACTTTCACTTGTTTAGGGATGAAAATTTTAGTCTCAAATACTTAGTGTTTTTGGGTGCTCTTTGTGAGTTCATGGACATTCCTAATGTCAACCTTATTTGCAATGACATTAGTTCCAGGTATAATGTGCACATTCCATTGCTGCCTAAACAAATTAAAGAACTCTAAACAGAGAGGCATATGGCAGTCTGGAAACAGACCAAGTGTGACATCTAGATCACAATAGCAGGTATATTTTTGATAATAATGAAACTTTTTAAGACACCCTGTTTAACTGGTAGGTTATGTAGGGGTAATATTCAAAATAGAATGGTAATAATATACAACAGTGTATAGTTAGCCAATTTTGTTAATATTACTTACCTTGGTGTACACGTATAGACTATTTAGAGTGCTCAGCGACACAAACTTGACCACAGATCTGCCAACTGGAAAGACGCTTGCAGTGAAGAGTTTTGACTAGGTAGATTGGCTGTGTGTGCACTCAGTATTGGTTGCCGAGGTCTCTCAGGACCTCGGCTATTATAGAAACCACTATGCTCGATTATGATGACGTCTATGGTATTCTGAGTTCACTAGATATTTCCTCTATGAGTCATTACAGCAGATTTTCATTACAATGTTTTTACTCTTGTGAAAATGACAACTTAATACTTTAATTTTGGGAGTGTTAGTGTTGGGTTTGTAATGCGATGCAATTTAGACATCGAACAAATTCATCAAGGTTTAAATAGTTTTAAAAGGCTTTTCTGATCTTGTCTCTGCCAAGACTGCGTTTTGATGGCAGTTGGTATATTGTTGCAGGGATAGATAAAAGGGCGAGTTACAAATAGGAGAGTTGTAGGTTAAGAAAGTGATCAGGCCAGGTAGAGTTACACTACGGCGAGCAAAGAGGGTTTCATGTTACTGTGCTCTCTGAGTTCTTCGGAAGATTTGCGGCTTATAAGAACAATTTATTATTATATTTAACTTTTAAGTAAAATTCTGGGCAGTACAAATAGGGATGTTTACCCTTTCCAGGTCCTAACTGGCCAACACCTGTTAATGTAACTCATTCTTTGCCTGATCTATTAACAAGAACTCGCCCATCCATCTCCAGCATCTCATACTCTATCCCTGCAGTGTGTTCAGGGTCAAACAGAGTGGTGTCAAGATCCTGGCACTAGACTACATCTAAAATTCAGTTCAATTGGTTTGATGTATAAATCGTGTTCAAGAGTAATGTACATGTATGAATTCCCCTAATGTTTAAAGGGTTAAGGTACTACAAAGGCAAGAGAAAGGTCAGACTTCTTGATGACAGTCCATCAAGGCGTGGGGCTTGTCATATCATGTTTACATTAGCTCTGGTATCAGGACTCACACTTGCCCTTGTCAAGCTTTTTGGTTGGCCAGTACTGACTAGCCTTACTAGTATATAGGCAGCCAATGTGGTTTTTTTTTTGTTTTTTTTTGGCTCTGTTATGTTTTTAAAAAATTATAACAGTGTAGAATAGCCTATAGATGTGTTTGCAGGCTCAATATAAATACTATCTTGGGAATGTATTGATGCCCCTATTGCAACTCTGTTTCCATTAAATGACATGTAATGCATGTAAAAATACTATTTATTATTACTTACTCTTGAAGATATTGTTACTTTAGTACTGATCAGTGGTCTGTATATCGTTTGAGCATTCGGCGCGTTCGATGTCAATTATCTTGCGGCATTTCACATGTGATGGCAACTATTGCCATCAGAGGTTTTTAGTGGTGTGTTTATTCAGGTTTTCCAAGCTTGTTGTTTTCTGATTGAATCAGTCTTATTCGCTTGACCGGATTGGTGTGTGGTCGGGCCTGCTAGTCTACATATTGCTCTTCGTTTTTTCCCATTTATTTCTTTTCCTGCATGTAAGATACTGTAAAGTGCCATGGTTGCCATATTTATTAGCCAATTTGCCATAGCCACATGTCTGTCTCACATGTCTTGTCTTGTTTTACACTATGTTGTGCTTGTTTTATTGGCCGTGTCCTTGCACAGTAACTTACAAGGGATATAAGCAGAGATTTGCTATCCGAAACATCAAAAAAATAATCAAATTCATATTTTGTATTTTGTTACTGGCATGGATATGCCCCACACACTAACCCTGCACAGTGGTTGACTAAAATCCGTGGATTAAAGACGTACAATTCGGTACTTTTATCTGATTCTTTATTTCTATATTGTGCGTATAAAAAATTCCGACGTGAGATAAAAAAAAGCCTCTCTTGGTGAATATCCCATGATTTTAAGGCATGATATTGTGCACCATGATCAATACAGTTTGGACCTCAAACACAACATCTAATTGAACTTTGTTTATTCTGTGCTATTGTAAAACCACAACCAGCTGTTTATTGCAGATTTTGAGACGTCATCGATGTATGTTCTTTTTGCGGGAGACGGTATGACAAATTTCCTCAAATACTTAATTTTTCCTATTGGTGGTATGTTTCGACAATTAAAACAGTTATATGGAATGTACACACTTATCCCTGGTTTATAAGTTTAAAACAACTGCATTTCCACATTTTTCGATTCTCTCGCAATATCGCTTGCTAATCCCTTTTTAAGTAATTAGGGTGGCCATACTTGTTTGAACTTTGCTATGCTTTGGTCATAGACGCATAGTGCTTTGGTCATCCTCCATTGTTACTGTCTATTTTTTGATATTGTGATCGAATCATGGTAAATAAATGAATGAAAAAATTAACACTTCTCCAAGGAAATCCTGTCATACTGGTTCGCAAGGTTGCTTCAGGCAAAAAAAAACCATGGTTATCAATGTTTTTTTTTTTTTTTTCACTTGGCCAAAAACACCTCTTTGCCGGTTGTTGCTGGTAAAAGTGTTAAAAAATTAGTTTGATATGTGTACTATTTTGGACAATAAATATGTTTGCATTTTTTAATTTAGTTTTTCTAGGGCGACTCAGCACAGTTTTTTTCAAATCGTGTTAATTATCATTCACTTTATAGTCAATCACTTCACAAAATATTTTTGTGAAACAATAATTAGGATGATGATATGTATATAGGCTTATGGGACTGGATACATGCAGCTTGTACACCAGCTGCACAGGAAAACTGGAAAAAACCAGTATTTGAAAGATGGGAAATCCCAACCAAGTCAAGGTTACTAAAATTAACTTGTATTGCAGTGCATTGCCCAATCACCATTTTCACATGGTTGAATGGGTTTTACAAGCACAGATTATAAGTATCTGTAATAGTGTGAATTCAAGTCGGGATTTTCCCAAATATCTTGGAAAAGGAAGCACCACACACCCACAGTGGGACCCAATTGACTTTTCTTTTTTACTCCTGGTACATAAGGGAGAATTGGAACTATATGTACATTAGTTTAGAGCAGTGCAAACATTTGACCCCCATAGTAATTTTGCCCCTCTCTAGGGACACTCGCAGCAGCGGGTCTCCGGCTGACTTTAATATTTGCAAATAAGTTAAGTTATATTTTGTCTCTGAATTTCCAGTGTTCAGATTTGGTACCTTGTTTGTTGTGAATCATCAAACCCTTCTGGGCTTGATGACTATAATTATGCTACTCTATTAATCATAAGAGCAGACCTTCGAATTACAAAAGTTAAAAACTAATCCATTTTGTGCATGCAATGCCACAAACTTACATGCACAAATCAATTGGCACCTGTATGCACAATCATATGTTCACACATGCCACATGGAAACCTTATAAGCTCTAAAAAGTGGTTCCCGATCGATACTTTGGAGGCATAATTGGGTCACACGTTCACACGCATTGGCCTTCAAGAAAACCTGCAAGAATGATCCGTCCAATATATGCACACAAATGCCAAGTAGGCCCGATATTGATGCGAAGTTGCCAAAAACTAGAATTCATGGGCCCCTATGATACTCCCAGGGCAAATGTTTGTTTATATTTTAAAGCTTGTGGATACCTTGTAGTAACTAATATACATAAGCTAAAATACAGATTTTCAGTTTGTAATTGTAAGGTTTTTTTCTACTTATGTTAAAAAGTGCATGCTGATATAATGAAAAATATGCGGACTATAATGAAATGAAAATTTACTGCAACACCTGTGCATTGTAGTACAGAAACTACATGCACACAGAAACAGTACATGCATTGTGCATGGGTGCACCCAAGTATCGAGATCTGCCTCAGAGGAATTTTCAATCAATGCTTTGTGAAGTTTAGTATTGAGCCTCATACATCAGAGCTTGCACCTGCCATGCAAATGGTAGGGGGGGGGGGCATATGTTGGATCGAATATACTTAGCATTTAGGCAAAATATTTAAATTAGCTTAAACACCTTTTAAATGCTTTCAAAATGCAAGTCAGTTTAGGACTAAATACAAGTCACCAAATGCTGGCAGGGGTGCTGGCCCAGGGGTTTGAAACAGGCCTGGAGGAACTTTGCGGTGCGGTCAAGGTGCAGGATGTGAGAGAAAGAAATCAGGTCGGGCTGGGCCATTTAAGGGGGAATATAGCATGGGGAAGGGCTAAAAATTAAATCAACACATTTAAATCAAGGAAGGAAAAAAAAAAAATACCTTTCTATGCTTTTTGTTCGACAATCGACTCGGAGCTTCCGTTCAAAGTTATGGCAAAATTGAATTCGGGAATTGGAAATTATTATGTTTTCTTTTGGTTTTACAAATCGTTATATGTATTTTATGTTCAAGCTGCGATATTTAGTTTTTCCACTTTAAAAATGTACTATATCTCAAAAAATTTAAGTACCCTTTGAGCTCTTTAATTTTCACAATCTTTTAAAAATTGTAAGTACTACTTTTCTAATTCATAGTATTTAACTGGCGATGCCGCCAGATGCAGTGGGGTGCAGTCAGTGTTGCAGTATGCCAAATTTCTGAGTTTACTGAACGTATGCAACCGTGACCTTGGGTGACCTGACAGTAAATAGATAGGAGAGGGCAGCGGAAGTGACGGGCGAAATTGAAAGTAAATTTACGGAAAGCACTGCAGTGCAGTAGAAGTATATGAACGGACTTTAGAAGGCAAATTGAGGTGATGTTGGGAGGGAAGGAGGATGGGGTGCTGGAAAGGGGAATATGGGGTTTTTGTCGAGTTGGGAAGGAGGAGAAGGGGTGTTGAGAAGGGGAGTGGGTGTTGGGGAAGGGAGAAGAAATTGAGGTTGGAAGGGGGAAATGTGTAAATTGGGAAGGGGAATGTGTAATTGGGGAAAAGGCGGAGGAAATGTGTAAATTGGGGAAAGGGGAATGAAGGGGATGGGTGTTGGGAAGGGGAGGATGGGTGTTGGGAAGGGAGATGATGGGTGTTGGGAAGGGAGATGGGTGTTAGGAAGGGGAGGTTGGAAGGAAAGAGATGGGAAGTGGGAAGGAAAGGTGTTTATTGAAAGGGAGAGAGATGGTGTTGGGAAGGGGCATTGGGCGGGCTTGGGAAGGGATGTGGTGTGTTAGAGAAGGGGATTGTGTATTGGGAAGGGGATGTGGGTGAAAGGGAGGGTGGGGTGCTGGACCGGGGGGTTTGGGTGGTGGTAAGGGGAGATGGGTGTTTGTGGGTAGGGGAGATAGGGAAAGTGGGAAGGGTGGTTGGGATGGGGTATTAGAAGGATCCAAATGAACACACATTGCACACTGCATGCAAAAACTTGTGGCTCTCATTGGTTTGAATGGCTCTGATTGGTTGATATACTTGCCCCACTACACTGAGCCTGAGCTGGAGTTGCTTGCCTCAGGAGATGACAATGTTTGGCGTGAGTTTGTTTCAGGAACAAATGTAAAAAAAGCAAATGCGCGAAATGTTTTTTTTAGAAAAATGCTAGTGCGAAATGTGGGATTTAAAAATATTTTTTATTGCATTTTTGGACCACTTTCATTTCATTTTTTCTGAAAATTTGAGAAAAAAAATTTTCAAGTGAGCAAACTAAAAAAAATGTGCTAAAAGACCAATTTTAACAAATTATGCGCAGATTTTGAGACAAAACTTTTTCTCTTGGCCTTATCCATAAAGATTTAGTTTCATCTAAAAAGGTTTCAACATGGTTTGAAGAATGATATTTTATTTCTTTGATTATTTGTCATAATTATATCTGGTTAGATTGGAAGTTAGAAAACACAGATAATTTAAAGAGACATGCCAACATATGAAAAAGTGCGCCCTCAGATTGTTCAAAATGATATTTTTCCATGGTATAGAGCTTTTATATATATTAGCAGTCACATGAAATTATTAAAGCCAAATCGGTGCGCTTATGGCTAAACAGAACACATTTGATAGGATTATATGTGCTGGCACATAATTCAGCAGACGACGTAGAGAGGGCGGTGTAACACAGGGGACAACACATGCCGAGTGATTTATGGCATTCACCTGTTTGTGTTTGGACCGGTCGTGACCTTTGTGGTTTTATATCAATGAGTAGAGTCTATTTTTTTTTTTTCTTTTTTTTTTCATGTAATAGACACATTTGTTGATTAAAGTTACGGCAAACTTTAAAAGTTAGCCTAACAAATTACATGGATGCCTTAACCTCTTATTAATATCCATATCTGCTTTTGGGTATGTTAGTTAAATTTATTCTTCCAATGGCCTTAGATATCATTTGTGAGCAATTGAAGAAATTAACATATTTTCTGGTGCAAATGTGCCAGTGCCGCCGCTTTTTTAAAAATAGAAACATATTGTTCTCAAAAATTCAAATTAAAAAATAATTCTTGAAAAATTACACGCATTAGTACAGTCTAAAAAACAGTCTAAACTCCATACGGCATCATATTGCTAGATTGAAACCATGGCCGGGCGTTGGCCATCTTCCTGGCTTGATCTGATCAATGTTTTAGGACGGTTGCACCGTATTGAACCCCATAATCAAAATGTCAATCCATCCGAATATGCAGGAGTCTCCAATTAATTTGAAATCTACTATAGGCAACAGTGTGAACACAGGCAGGTGATATAGTTGTGGCCTTAACCCTCTGGGTCGACACTGGCCACTGGATGATACAATCTGTTGATTGAGTTAATTATAGGACCACAACGCTGAGATATGAGCCCTAGAACAAAACTGTGCCTTCGATATTCGTGTTAAAACAGACCACCATTTCTACGTCTCGTGATTTGCTCAGTAATGAATTACCGTCTAAGTAACCAATCAAAATAGAGCTTAGATGCTGATTGACGATAGGCAGGTTGTGCACACAATAGCTTTTTTAAAACTTGTGTGGTTTTGCTGCCACCAATCCACATGGGAAAACCCTAGATATTCTGGACCAAGTGCAAGCAAGCCAGAGGACCAGGAAATTGATAGCTTGTACTTATAAAACTAAGGGATCCATAGGGTGTTTGCCATCAAACGTCCCAAGAATCCAAACTCATTTGCCCGACCCAGGTTGTGGGCATTATCTTTCCTGACTTCTTCATGATGTTGGGATGAAGACAAAAAAAATTCCTATATAGTTTAAGGTTTTATTAAAAGTCTGCCCACAAAAAGGTGCTGGCTGCATGTCAAGACAGGGCAATTTTTTCCCGCTAAAATCCTTGGTTTGAGATTGATGAGCCATGTCCCGGTAATATGGTAAATATCGGTCATAGAAAGCATACTCTTTATTAAAAAAAAATTTTGGGGGAAATTGAAAAATTTTGATATCTGAATAGTCATCTGCAGGGCCCCAAACGGATTAACTCATACGATCATACAATGCCCAATCTTGAATTCTAAAACCTAAAACAAAAGCTCAATCGGAATATTTTAATTTGACAAGAACCATATGTCCTGGAAACTGCTTACCTGTAGCTAAATGCACTTGACTTTCCAGAAAATTCTGAGTTTCACATGCTAAAACATGTGATGTTCTGATGGAAAACAAACTGTTCGCCTTAGGAAGGAAAAAATATAGTCATTGAATAGGGGAAATAATAACTATTGCAGTATTTAAGGGTCTATTCTTAAAGGTCCATGGCACGATCGTTAATAGACCTCGTCCCCAGAAGCCCCAATTTTATGGAAAGTGTGTAAGTGGCGTACAGAGGGGGGAAGCTGCCCCCCCCCCCTTGTGGGGACCCGAAGTGACTTTTTCCTCCTGGTTTCATAAGGGATTAATTTGAACTATTACATTAGATTTTAGAGCAGTTTCAAACATTTGACCCATAGTAACCGTACCCCTCTCCTGGGGCTACCCGCAGCAGCGGGTCTCCGGCTTGACTTCATATTTGCAAAAGTTATATTTTTCTCTGAATTTCCAGGTGTCAGCTTATTGGTTACCTTGTTTGTTGATCAAAACCTTTCTGGGCTGATGTACTATTATTTCTGTCACTCTATTAATCCTCGAGCAGACACGAGGTTACAAAATAAAATAAAAACCTACAATCATTTTTGCATTGCAATGCCAAAAACTTACAGCACAAATCAAATGGCACTGTTGAACAATCATAATGTTCACACTGGCACATGGAAACCTTATAAGCTCTTACAAAGTGGTTCCCGATCGATTACTGTTTGGACGGCCATAATTGGGTCAACACGTTCAAACGCATGCCTTCAAAGAAAACCTGGCAAAATTGTTCCCCGTCCAAGATATGCACACCCACATGCCAAGTAGGCCCTATTATGATCGGAAGCTTGGCCAAAATAGAATCATGGAGCCCCCTAGATACTCCAAGGGCAAAAGTTTTGTTTATTACTTTTAAAGCTTGTGGATTCCTTGTAGGAACTAATAATACATAAGCTAAAATACAGATTTTTCAGTTTGTATTTTAAGGTTTTTTTACTTATGTAAAAAATGCATGCATGCTATAATGAAATATGCGATGATATAATGTGAAATGAAAATTCCATGCACACTGTGCATGTAGTAACAGAAATTTACATGCACACAGAAAAAGTTACATGCATTTGTGCATGTGTGCACCCCAGTAAATCGAGCTCTGCACTCAGAGAGAATTTCAAATCAATGATTTGTGAAGTTTATTTTATTGCCTCCTCATACATCAGAGCTTGTACCTCCATGCAAAGGTATGGGGGGGGGGCATATGTTGTATCGACTATTACTTAGCATTTGGCCAAATTATTTAAATAGTAACACCTTTAAATGCTTCAAAATGCAAGTTCAGTTTTAGGACTACTAAATACAAGTCCCGAATGTGGCAGGGGTGTACCCAGGGCTGGAGGACTTTGGGGTGCGGCAAGGCGCAGGATGTGAGAGAAATTCGGAGTGGCTCTTGGGCCAATTTTAAGGGGGAAGATATCATTGGAAGGCTTCTCTCTCTAAAAATTAAAATCTACACATTTAAATCAATGGAAAAAAAAATACCTTTCTATTGCTTTTTGTTCGACAATAAAAGCGCAGCTTCCGTTCAAAGTTATGGTCAAAAAATTGACACTTCGTTGAATTGGAAGTTTCTTATGTTTTCTTTTGTTTTAAAAATCTTATGTAGGTTATGCTTTTCAAGCGCGATA
>JAMKCH010057719.1:0-50473 GCA_023653785.1 Ophioderma brevispina
TAATAATTTCTACCACTCAGTATATAACTATATACTTGCAAAATTAGGCTATAAATTTGCAATTATTTTTCTATATGGTTTGGAATGTATGATTCATTGTGTGATGTATTATTTAATCTCTCCCTGTTTTATAGATAACAAATGGTGGGATCTAATTCTATGCATGTAGTAAACATTTTCTCAAAATAATAATTATTTTCCTTGACTCCCGGTGAATTGCACTTTGCATAATGTCAAATTCCCGGGTGGGGGCCCACATATTAAACGCATACGGGGATGATCCGCTCCAGTCATATATTTATTCCTTTGGGGAAGTAACGCTGGACAACACTTGGGTAGAACCATTGAAAAACAGTGGGGTTTTGGCATTTAACTTAAATGCGCTATCAGCGATTTGCCAAATCAAAAAGCCAAAAATATAATCATGCACAAATCAGATTTTTGCATGACTTTAACAAGTATAGCTATATCCTAACATATATCCTGCAAGTGTTAAGGCTGAAAGCAACCTAATCAAAACAAAATCGGATATTTTAGTCATCACGTATAATTCTGAACAGTGCTGTTTTTTTCATTTTTTTGTGATTTTGCATTTGAAAAAAAATAAGTCTACAGACTTATCCTTTACTTTTAGACTACTCCCGCAAATTTCGACTATTTTGACTCCTTTGGGTGGATCACTGATAGTGCCTTTTTAAATATCTTATCTACCACTTTAGTTCCCACAAAGAAACTAATTTCAAGATATCCCTTTCTATCGAACATTTTGTCTTTTCCTCCTAAAATAATGAAAATCGTAAAAAAACACTGTTGGGCATTAAATCTGTCATAAAAATTTCCTACATACAAATTAGCTACCACAGAGAAAAGTTTTCAATATGTGTTGTCTATATCTAACATTTAAAATTTCGTAAATTTTAGTCCTCAAAATCCGGATAATTTTTACATGTATAAAATCTGTTAGAATTAGCCTTGCCTTAAACTAAAGCATGTACAAATCACTGAAAAACACTAATGTTTATGCAGTTGCACAATTGACAATAATTAGACGCTTTGGGAACATAAGGGGTCTTAAAAGGAGAAAAGGTTTCCATGTGACATAAACAATATATTCGAAATCGCTTAACCACATAAGTTAACATAATGAAAAACATGTAGAATCACTGAAAATCACTCACATTTTAATACAGCCGTAAAGTAAATAGGGTCTAAAACGAAGGCTTCAATATGGGCCATCTTCATGAGAAATGAAAAAAAAGATGGTTAAAAAGTCAAAACCAAATCTGAGTAGCCCCGGGTAAATTCGATGGATCATGGGGAGTATGAGTTTCAAGCAAAATCTTTAAAAGGCAACGAATTAACGCATATTCACGTAAGTTGAGGTGGGACTAAAATGAACATGTGTTGTAATAAACGGTATTTATTTTTTCGCCAACATCATGACAAATACGGGTGTAAGATAAAACGATACAACACTCGTTACAAATTCAACGAATTGTTTCAGATGACGTACTTTTGTTGCGCTTCACGAGGACAAATAGACATAATTGTGTGGATTGAGTTGGATGTTTTAATTTATTTATAATAACTTTTGGCTTCATTTCCTGGTTAGTTGGGTAACAAATAATCTTATACCGTTTATACACCAGCACCTGGAAGGTTCTATGATGTTAGTCAATGTTCAGGTATGATGAGTGGGTACTTTCACCAAAACACCTGAACAATATACAGGCATGTACTTCAAAAATCACCTGACAAATAGCATGGGGGAAAAAATTATCAATAAATAAGAATCTAGCAAATGATATAAAATTTATTATATAGAGGGTTAGTCTTTATTTTTTTTACAACAAAATACAAAATAGGCAAGTAAAATATAGGTAAATACCTTTACAACACAAATATATTAAACACAACACCTGGACTACGAATAATCGATAGTTAACTATTACATGCAAAAGAAAAATCCAATAACCCGATCAGACGTAACCGGGAATTAAGAATGAATGATTTGGTATAGCCGCGACATCATTTCAAAGAAGATAGATTGTTAGGGGCAATGATGTCGGTAACCCTAATTATAGTCTTATTAAACAAAATTAAGGCCCAATGGTTTGTCAGAGTTTATTAACTAGTTTCAGTTTAAACTATAATGCGACTTTGGCACTTTGCAATTTCCAATGCCTGTCTTCTTTTCCAAACATTCGTATGTTTATGCTATGTATGTATGTATGTTCCATGGAGATAAATGCACTGATAAACGTGTTTGGGATTAGCAAGGTTTCATTTTTATGTAACATGAATAAACGCGGGAATTTTAGGTGTAAAACTATTCAATATACCTCTCATTTAAAAATGGATTCAAGATGTCACTTGTATTTCATGTTTCAAATTGAGAAAAAATCATAAAAATACAAAAAAACAAACCAATCCTGCGTACGGCCATTTTTACATTTACTATTTATATTATAATTATATTATATATTATATATATATATATATATATATATATTTAGATATATAGATTTATATATATATATATATATAGATAGATATATATATATATATATATAGACCAGAATCAACAATTATACGGGGGGGGGCACGGCTAATTCCCATCGGGAAGTTACAATGTGTAAGGCTGTTAAGAAACTCTTTTTCAGCATTGTTGTCACCATTTAAACCATATTTTTTACCCAAAGAACCATATTTTGGGTGATAATTGAACATCTTCGCCAAAGACCTTCTTATCTTTTAGAAATCATTTTGCAAAAATCTCATCCCAAAGATCCCATCTTTCGGAAATTTTTGCAAATTTGTCACTCGGTAAACACAATTTTGGGGCAAATTTATTTTTTATTTATTTATATATTAGTTATTTATTGATTAGCTTTTATTATTTATTTATTTATTTTATATAATCATAATAATTAACGGTGCTTATTGCGCAATTCCAACCAATATTCTCATTGCGCATGACTACATAAAGAAACATCAGCAACAAACTGCAGAATGCAGAAAAAAAATAGAAGTTTTCAGTTTGTTTGAGACTGCAACTGCAGTACTGTGGTGATATTAAAATGGCAGGTATCTGGTGGTTCCAAAGAGATGGCCCATACACTCCAAAGATCCGTTCCCATTTATTACGTCTAGGACAACAAGCCGAGTGGCATCCAGAGACGAGGGGGAAAGAGCAGGACTTCCCTTTTGGGGATAGCTGGGTAAAACACTTGTGTTAAGCATGGGGGAAACAACAATAGAAAAAGGGGGGGCCATGGCCCACCCAGTAAATATTTGGCCCACCCAGTAAATCAGTCTGACCCAATGACCCAAAATGGCCACACAGTTACTTATTTGACCCACCCAGTATATATGGCCCAAAAATATATTAATGAAGTGAATATTTCAGTAAAGGTTTGCAACGAGAGATTTCACATAAAACGGGTCCCAAAAAAATATGAAAATTCTGATTTTTGCATTAGTGTAAGTTGCTATCAAAAATATCCCCATGTGAAGGAATTAGCTGAAAAGTATTTCTTGGTACAAAAATGTGAAAGTTCTAATTTCGTATAGGAGCAAATACAAAATTCAGGCCACATTTTATATTGAAGTAAGCAAATGAAAATCGCCTTGTTTTTACTTTCAGGGCATTTATTGTAACCAAGACAATTTAGGAAATCTATGGGGGTCTTATCTATATGAAATCACGATTATGACACAATTTATGGTGCGCAAAATCTATCGTGGCACTTTAAATGCTAGATTAGTGAGTGAATGCTAATAAAATAGTCACTGAGCAAAAGCAATAGCCTGAATAGGCAGTGTGTGACACACTTCTACTAAGCTAAGGCCTATAGGTGGAGGAATGTATGTTATATTGAAATGGATGGAAGATACATAATTCCTGCGTTGGGTGTATAATACACAAAATAATGATCATAGGGCCTGGTGGAACGGAACACTATATACAAATTGAAACATACAAATCCAAACAAACATGGGAAGTTTGCTTGCGTAAGTAGCTCCGAAACAAAATGCAACCTGCACTTTTGTTAGTGTTTAATTTTAGATACATACCTAACGTAAAGTCAAACTAGTTGTAAAATCATATTTACATATTATTAAATTATAAAACCAAAAAATATTGAATTGGGCTCACATGTATATAAAAGTAATAATATTTCTCTGGCATTTGTTTGTCCAAAAAAGGGCCAATTTCTGAATCATCAAATATAAAAATTCAAAATGCCAGTTAATTGGCTCCAAAATTCAAATGCATCTGACTTTTGTTCCTCTTTTTGTTTTGCCTAATCATAAACTTATCATAATATACAAATACTACATGGTTAGAGGGAAATAGGGGCACACTATTTTCCCGAGATTGGGGGGTACTGGCTACGGGGCCTATCACCCCGAACCCGGAAGGGTGAGGGGTGATAGGGGCGTAGCAGTACCAAGGGAAAATAGTGTGCCCTATTTCCGATATAAAACCTGTAGTTATTTGTTATTACACCTATGTACCTTGATAGACTATTTAAACTTCAAAACAAGCAGTCCGTATCTGTACTGGTTCTAGTTATTTAACTCATACCAAGCCTTTATTCCATAAGTTAAAAACAAATATTCGATGAAAAAATTGTAAATAAATCAAAACCGCCAATCTTTGATGTCTCGCATGTTCATAGTAACCTTCAAAATCATTTAATAAATTTTTATTAAACATAAGGTATTCATAAAAATAAACATAGACATGCAAAAATTTTGAATCCAATTTTAAACATACTGTTGAACTTAAACTAAATACTCAATTAAACTCCGGTCCTAGGATCTGGAAGTCCTTGACCAAAACCCTAAAACCATCAAAAATCAGCCAATATATTGAAAAACTTTTAAAATCACTTATTTCTTAAGTAATAATCATTTATATTTTTCCTTCAAAACTACTTGTTATTTTTTTTTTTTACTTGCTTTTTACCCTACTAGACTTAACCACCTACAAGTAGATCGTATTGTACAGGACAACACAAAATTAATTAGTCACCAATTTCCTCCTTGGCTGTGTGCAAACAAATTTCAAATTTTGAGTATGCCAGATCCGCATGGTATACTTTCTGGCCTAATTAGCCCCTGTCGTTTTGCATACGGTTTAACCATACTGGCCGAGAAAAATACAACCATCTCGCACCTTACCTTTCATTCTTATACCCTTATAATTCGGTTATCAATTAGATTCACTTCTCGTAACCTTTCTATTGTCGTATCTTGCTTATGTCATTTCTATCTTGTCTTGGTCTGTCCCGTTATTGTCCTGTGCTCGTACCTGTTGAATTTATAAACAGTTACACTCCTCTGGGTGGGGTGTTCAACCTTAAAGATATATGTCTAATCTGCCCTCTCCCGATACCAATCTTATCCCTTATAATAACTTTTTCTAGTACGTTTTACAACCACTCATAATCGATCTAAACGTTTTCCCTCAACTCTGCAATACAGTTACGAGTAGTGATACCAGTGTAGGTAATATAATAAATTGTTGTATAGTGCCTCATGATTATAAATATATACTGGTCAATATGACCTTTGCATCACTCAATTATTATATCAATTATTTTATATTTATATGCTGTACCTTTGACTTAATGATTGTACATTTCCGGAAGATGTGGTGTGAATAAAAAAATGAACTGAACTGAATGAACACCCACTTTGATCTGGGAACGAGGGGGTTGTAGGGAAACAGTTAAATCTATTTCACTAGGGAAGGAAAGCTCGCGTAATAGTGAATCACGCCAACGAACTCGCAGATGATGTTCAGAAAAAAAAAACTAATTCAGGATGGTATAAAACGTAAAATACTTCCCCTCCACTCAGAACCCTTGCCACACCGCCAGCCCCAAATGAAATGACCCGCTATGTAAGTGGCTATGGAGAAGGACCAAAGAGAAATCGCCCCATCAGAAAATGCCCTCGAACACCCCCTTGCTCCACCCCTCCATTTGCAAAGTCTGCGGTTTACGCCACTGCGTGCAGGTGCTCCAAGTTTTCATTTTACTTCATTCTGGCCCAAGGTTCCAAAATTTGGCAGTGACCCGAAATGATGGAGGGGCATCAGAAAGGTCAGCATCCATTGCATTCAATGGGGCTTGACATTGTTTCCCCCTACTTTGGTAACTAAGAATTTGAGACAATCAAAACGATTCCTTATTTTAATCATATGAGCTCCACTAACAATTTGCACCATTTTGTATCCAATCGGATAGCGCACTTCAAAATGTTGAACTTTGTTCAACTGAAATTGACCTTTTTATTGATTTTTGCTTGTTTTTAGCATATAACTCTGAAATTTTAGGGTTTGTAGATAGGCTAATATACCTTTCAGATCCGTATTGTAGACACATAAGTGGGTTATATTTTCAACAGATTGGCTCAATTTAAAAATTTATTTGACCCTGTACAAAACTTTATCTATCTTAAAGCGTCCCAGGAAATGCAATAGAATTGTTACAGTGGTTTGGTCAAGTCTACAAGAGAGGGACGAGAAAAGCATTGAATATTTGGGTGGTGGTGACATCATTAGTACTATTGATTTTCTGAGAGAATAGAAAAATTCCAGGGGGGGATCGGGGTTGGAATCTATTCATGAAACTGACTGAACATCAATATTTCACTAATGGAGTCATTGTTGGTAGTGTATTCTTTTTCTGGCCCCGTTTATTGAATGGAAATGTCCCATAAAGATTTGGAGTAGGTACTCCACTCATTCCTGGGACCTTTACACGACGGCATTTAACGCGCACCATGTGCAGAGTACTACGAGTACTTTAAAGACTCCATTTCAGGGGTCCCTTTAGGCTGTCACATACTTTGTACTTGAGATGTGTTTACAAATGTCTGCTAAGCTCCCGGACTATTGATAAGTATCCATTGAAGTCCTCTCTCATGTAATTTCATAGGCAGTGAATGGTGATACTCTTAGTTATGCACTCATAACCACCATATCACAAACCTTAATACAAACATTAAAGGACGAGCAGAGTTTTTCAGGATACAAAAAATTCTCTAAATGGAGGTGAATTTGGATGGTTTTAGTAGAACACATACTGAGAACGTCTGGAACATGTCTTGTGTCTCTTGATGTTATGTATAGGTATACAATGCAGTAAACATGGTAAATCTTGTTATAGATGATGGTTTATAATATACTTAAAAAGTTTAAATAACATAAACCATTGTTGACCCCTGTAAGCTTTTCGTTGTTTTTGTTTTGTTGTGTTGTTATAAATAGCAAATTGTAGAATTCTGGAAATTAAGTCGGCCCACCCAGTACAATTATTGTCCCTCCCATACTTTTTGGGTCAATTTCAATTAAATTTGGCTCGGCCACCCACGAGATAAGGCAATTATTCTTATTACCTACACTGCTGTTAAGTATTGTTAATGGTGACAGATCATTTGGGGATTTGTATATATACAGAAGAATTTAAACTGAATACTTTTATCAATGGGCAACCAGTGCCAAGATTTTTAACAGAGCGTGAAGATAAAGACGGCCCCGAGGCACTGAAACAACTATGCGGGCAGTACGATTTTGGAGGCGTTGTAAGCGAGCAACATCCTTGGTTTGTTTGTTACAGCTGGAGAGGCAGTGCATTCCCATTAGTCTAATTTAAAAGGACAAGTGACCGGACAGCATTCGCAGCAGCCTCGCGGTCAATAAAATCTTCTAATTCTAGCAAGGTTCACAGCAAAAAAATTAACTGATTGGGCACAGAGATTGTGTACATGGTCAGACATAGTCATGGTGGAATCAAAAGGTTAATGATTTGTCGTTATTTATTTGATTAGTTATTTTTATATATATTTATGTCAAAACAGATGTGCAATCAAAAGAAAAAATCGTAAAGGTAAATTTGAGGTCCATAAGGCGACCCTTTCACTTAAAAACTAATGTATTTTTTTCTATTGTATGTTTATCTTTTGTAATCCCAAGGAGATGGCTTGCAAAATGTGTCTCGACTTTATAAAAGTACAAAATATACGTTAAAACTTGGGCCCATTATAATAATGAAACAAGTTGTACTGCATGGATGTACAGAAATCTAAAGATTTTACCTTAGATGACCTCAGATCTTCATTTGTAGTCATCGGAAAAATTTACACCTAACACTGACTGATGGACATTACAATGTTAAACAAATGTTAAATATGCAATCATTGGCACTATGTGAATGCTGATAGATATGCTGCATTTGCAGCACTTGTTTCAAATGGAAGTTTGTTTGTTTGTTTGAAGAGTGGATATACCATGTTTGGGTTTGACCAGCCGTATAAGTCTTAATGGTACACTGATTTGGTGTATAGGTTTCGGTAATAGGCGGGCTGGTGAACACTAAGTGATAAGGGGGAGGGCATACGTTTTAACCCAACATTTGGCTAAATTTGTTGGTAATTGAAGATTAGTTGCCGCAACCTTTTAATGGCACAAAATTGAAATCTTACAGTTCGTTTCCGAGAAAATTAGCTAAATAGCCTATTTGTCAACTTGCACCCCTCTCCCGTGCACCAACGAGACGGTCGGTGAAAAACATATTTTCTACATGTATGAACTTTTGAACTTTGTGCGTTTACCCATGCATGTACCACTTATGCTCTGAAAACACAAATGATAATTAAAATTAATTAAACTTCATGTTTCATGATTCATGTGCACTCAACACCTTTCTACGTAAAAAGGTAACTTACTCCAATGTCCGGTAGAGATAGGACCCTGGATGGATACATACATCAGTAGAAATACCCACAAATTCACAAATAATTCAGTCCAAGAGAACCTTCATTAACATCTCCGGTGTTGAACATTTAGCTCTAAAAGTCTTATGCAGAATAAGGAGCATATACTTAGCAAAGAAGTCGGACAAGGGGGTCTGCTGTCGTCATTATGAAAGAGGATTATCTCGCTGAAAGCACCGTCAACTGTCAGACACGAATTACTATAAACTTTTGGGCAAAGATCCGACTGCAACCGATTCACAAATGTTTATCGGGCCATTCAAAAAGCCCACGAAAAGGAGTAATATATGACAATAAGAGACGCATTGTCTCACAATCAACCCAACACAAGGAGATATATCTCCTCCCTCAAAGTACATAAAGCATACTTTCCAGTGGTCGACCAATCATCGGTGGATCTGGAACAGCTACAGAAAATATATCTTTTGTGTTGATTTGCAGTTGAAAAGTCATGTCCCTACTCGTCCATCATATGTACAGGACAGTAGTGAACTTCTTGAGGACGTTTGGAAGATGTCAACCAACAAAGACCTCTTCCACACAAATGCCCAATACTATTTTAGTAACAATGGATGTGTCATCACTTCATTCCAACAATTCTATCATGGCCTATGGACGAAGTTGATTGAATATGTTTGTCGTTCCTCAATTCATCCTCAACCACCCAACAAGAAACATAATTTCCACTACCTTCGGCTCATTATACTATAACACTTGTGAAGATATATATCAAATATTGGTACGGCGATGGCCGAGAGCCGCACTTCCATGACTGCCTATTCATGGGACGGCCTGGGGGATAACCTACACGATAAACCTTAAAGCCTTATCTTTGGTTACGTTACACCGATGCCGTTTCATTTGTGGTCGGAAGGCATCAGGCTTCAATTAAATTTGTGAACTTTGCCAACAATTACATCCCACCTATCCAAATTTACAATAAATCGCGGAATATGCTGAGCTTAGTATTCCTTTCCCTTTGTGAGTGGAAGTATCAGGGAAGGATGGCAAGCTGTCATCCAACTTATATTACTAATCCTAATATAAAAATTCAGTATCTACATGGCCAATCATGTCACTGTGACCTATCACACAATGCCAAAGTCTTCATACAGTATGCTTTTAGTCTGCGAAGACTTTCTGTACTTTGCATGAAGTACTGGAGAAAACAGCAGGTCCCAGAATCCAACTGTATAATAGAGGATACCCACACCCCAAAGTTAAACAACAAATTACGGTGGATCTCTTCCACGTACACTGCCCCTCAACCTAGGTCTTTCCTCTGATTTAACACTTCCAAGTACAAGGGTACCTGGTTGGGACTTTTCATCAGCTCTGCCCAGTCACGCGGCGGTAGTCTCCATACTTTCGTCCACATTCTTCAGAAAGGTGCAGGGCAGCCATTCCTAATGTTCCTGTTGCGCTTTTCGGAAACGCCAAACCTTTAAGACCTACCTGCTAGATCTACGTCTCCGTCTTAGTGTTTGTCACCCTTAGGAGATTTGCAGCCATAAATAGGATAAAAGCTTGTTCAAAATACAGTATCGGTACAATTTCAGCAGAACAATGCAAACATTCACAAAAACATATAATTACCTAATGCTCTTAATTAGTCGATATCCATACATGTTACTACCTCAACATGTAAAAAGTGTCAAAAACAGCATGTTGCCGAAACCAAACGACCCCTAAACCAGGCTGTTTAATCATTTTGCTATACAGACACACTGCAGCACACTTTCAGCCACATGTGCGAGGAAAAGCCAAAACAAAATCACCTATAAATTCTTTAAATACACGATTTAAAGCAACCAACTGCATGACTTGCGGTTATATAAAGTACATCCATGCCGGCTAGAACAGTAAAACTACCAAAATATGAATGTTGATTTTTTATCGATGTTTCGGATCAGCTAATTGCTGCTTTCCCTTTAAGGTTGGAACCTTGGTTAGGGTTTTCTGTTTAGAGTTATGTTATGGTTAAAGCGGCACTGGCCATTTTCACAAAATAGATATTTTCAATTTGCTATCAAATGATAGTCTTAGGCCATTGGAAGAACAGAGATATATTTTACACATATAAAATTAAACGTTTACCCCAAAACAGATAGGGACATTGATATGAGGATAAAGATATCCAGGTAATTGTAGGCCAACTTAAGTTTTCTATAAACATGTTTAAAAAAAAAGAAAAAAATGTGTATATTACAGGGAATATTTTGACTCGTACTCATGATATCACAAAGGTTATGACCGGTCAAACAGTGTTGTGCATAGGTGGGGAAAACTGGATACAGGCGTGTTAAAAGCACATTTTCGTCGTCTGCTGAATTAGCGTCGCGCGACGCTAAATTACAAAATCGTTCTGTTACCCCTAAGGAAGCTGATTTGAGTTCTTAAATCATTTCAGGTGATGGTTAGTGTATATGAAAGCTTTAAACCATGCAAAAATATAGATTTTGAAAAAAATTTGAGGGCGCACTATTTTTCGAATGTGCCAGGTCTCTTTAAAGTTAGAATTACGGTTATGGTAGTCATAACCTTGTTAACAAATATTGCACATGTAACGGTGGCTTCTAATGTTTTAATGTATTTTCCAAGCAGAATCGTCAATTTACCATTTACACTCTAAAATGTATATTCAAAAATACCAATATATTTGCCAGAGATTGCACTTAATCGAATGTCGATGGCATATGCAAAGGCATTATGACCTACAATAAAACAGAGAAGCTCTTGTATTGCATTGCTAGCATACACAACAACGGACAAAAGCGGACATTTGGAATGAACTTATTGTGTGCTTAATTAACGTTACATTACTGTTACATTGCAATACATAAAAACAAAATATTAAAGAAAAGTTGCCAAAGTTACACCTGAACACAAAAAACCACTGAGAAAAATATCAATTCAAACATTGGTATAAGCCCCGAATTTAAATTCGTATAAATCTTCCCGGTAACCGTAAAACAAAAGCTAACAAAACACACATTTTCCTCATATCATAATAAAATAATGAAGCGGAAACGGCTAGAATATCCCGTAGCTGTGTGTTGAAAAATCCGCAAGGTTATTAGTGGTCCGAAATATCTACTTGAAGAGATTACATAAGCTTACATGGTTGAGTCGAGGCTCACAATTGGATAACACCCGACAGCTACTATATGAAAACAAACAACGCCCTCAATTTGTCAAAGTGAGTTTGGGCATTGTTATATTGGAAAATTGTGTAAAGTTACCTGCAATCACTCTAAATTTTGTAACGGATAATAGAATGGGGTGCAAAATTGATGTTGAAACCATTTGTTGAAACTCTACTGCTGATTGTAGCCTAAAAACTTTGAATAAATGTGTTTATGTTAGACTGAGAATAAGGTATAATATGTTTTGCAAAATGGCCCCCAATTATTGTCATTTGGGTCTATCTGAAGGCACGTACTTTCAGTTCTTAATATACGATAGAAAAATAGTGTATATGCGTTGCATGTGCTTTGTACTGTCGGGACAACTAGTATTAGTGAACTAACACACAGTTGCTCCGAGAATGTTTTGTTTTGCAACAAACACATTCATTGATTATTTGCTTAAAAAGCTTAAAATAGTCTGCGAACAATTTACAAGCGTTTTTTTTCCCGTAATGTTAATTGAACCAAAAAATTATGACCATGTTAAGAGATATACAAGTCATAAGCACTGATGTTTTGTAACAGGGATATCCAAAGTCTTTTGGATCCATAGTGCATTAGAGTAAAACAAAAAGGGTTCAACCATGGTAGATAAACTACAATATCCTTTGCAAAAATTGAGAGAGAAGAGTAACACAAAGAACAACCGTTTTTAAATACGGATAGACTGTACAAAATTATGCCTGAATCCCAACATATACAGGCGAGTCAGATAAAAAGATGGACTCTGAGAGTGTTGGCATTTGTGA
The DNA here is from genome assembly GCA_023653785.1 of Ophioderma brevispina. Classification (NCBI taxonomy): domain Eukaryota; kingdom Metazoa; phylum Echinodermata; class Ophiuroidea; order Amphilepidida; family Ophiodermatidae; genus Ophioderma; species Ophioderma brevispina. The sequence continues at coordinate 12,728 of JAMKCH010057719.1, forward strand.
ACTTTAAGAAAAACAACAAATATCCCAATGTATTTGTAATATCTTTTGAATCAAGTAGTCAAGTTTGAGTGCCCCTCTCCACGGATCTCATTTAAATGCATGGCAGTCAACGACGACATGAAACGGTCAAAAATGGCAGTTTAAAGTAAATTAAGAAGATAAAATATTATTGTGTTGATATGACGCCACCACATAGTGCTAGTGTGAGACACAACTGCAATATTCTAGATATTCGGGTAATTGACCCTACCCGCTTTAATGTAAGCTTGATACGAAGAATCCGTATCAAAACAACTGTTTCTATGGCTTTTTTTTTAATCAATTAAATGCATTAATTACATTATACCCTTCGCCACATACTCTTTTCAGTACTATATTTTCTTAAGAGAATAAAGCACATGATATAAAGTACTGCGCAGGGTATAAGTATTTATTACCCAATTGATATTAACAGTTAAGGCAAAAACGAGCAGCCAAACTGTCTTCAAAGGCACAAAGGACAATAACTTTACCATAGATATAGTTGAAATCCAGAACATAATACACAACTTAACATTTTGTTATAAACCAATTTAACAGAGGATTATTCTGCGTATGTGTGTGGTGTGTGTTTAACCGAATACTTGTAGGTGAGTTGGTATGTTGGAGTATCGTGTGCTGTATGTCTGGCTGTGGTGTTTGTGGTGTGTGTGTGTGGTGTGTAGGGTTGCTGTGGTGGGTGTGTGTGTGTGTGTTGTGTGTGTGTGTCATGGGGGTGTTAGTGGTGTTGTGTTTACCTGCTTATTTCGATTACTGGTTCCATTAATGTCATTTAGGTGTTAGTTCGTATTCCACATTAAAGGCCCCGCCTTATTAATCTAGGATTTTTTTTTTGGTAAAACTTTGTTTGGTCACCAATTAGGAAAATTCACCGAAAATATTAACATTTAAAACACAGATTCCTTGAGATATGGAACACGTGCCAATCAAGTTTGAGTACGATTATGCAACACCAAGCCACTTATAGTGTGGGCATTCGTTAATTGCAAAAAATCCACTGGACGAAGCATATTTCTTTGTGGATTTAAGCACCGTCCACAAGCTAAGTAATATGATATAAACCAACAGCGTACGTAAATAATCTGCCCCTCACCCCCTTCTATTGTGTTTTGCTAGCATTGGTAGGGATATATGGAACATTTATTCCCAAATGGTAAACACTTCACAAAAACAAAAGAGATGAACACATGAATCTGGAAATCCTTGGAATTCTTTTGTCGATTTGGGCCAAACAAAAGGATGAAGAAGAGTTCTCTAGGGTAAGGACCGCCGGAAAAAGTGGATAGCTTTCATTCACTTCAAAATTAATGATGATAATAATCAACAGGAGAGAGAAAACGAACGCATATGCAAGTACTGGTAAAGGATTTTTGTTTACATTTACGGGTCCACTTACATGAATTCATGGTGGTGAGGCGGTGGGTTGCGCAGGAGTAAAACTCAGATATTTAGGGTTGAATAGTAGTCTGGATGTGCTCTTAATCTTGCAAACGCTTGTTTGTTTGGTAAGGTTGGATACTATTGTAATTAAAGATGTTCTATCGCGCCAAAGCAATACATGAACAACATGTCATTTACACCGTCATGAAGGAATGACCTGTGCAAAGGATAAGAGGATTTCATAGTAAACCAGTCTGGAAAGCGTACGAAACAGCTGCAGTTCTTGCGTAATGGGTCAGTCCGCCCACTTGTCATAGTAAGGCAATGTTCGACGTTGTTGCGTTTTATTTCACCATTGGGATATAAGCTGAAATCTCTCCGGCAACTGGCTCAAAATCTTGTATGGGGGGAGGAAAGGGAAAAAAGAGAAAAAAACCGATAAAAACATTCGTAATTAAACAAAATGTATATATACAAAAAATTCGTTTGCGTTACCTCTTGTGTGCCCTTTTAAGTACAAACACATGTAAATCGGTGGTTTTGATTGTGCGATTTTTAAAGAATCTTAAATGCATCCAAACCCCCCACCACTTGCATAATATAAATGCCTGCTTTATGGCCTAGACCCCACACACCATAATGCCCTCTACACACAACGCAAGTCATTTAAATGTCTCTGTGAACACACAGACACAGTTAAACCATGTACAGAGTAATGCTATACTACTACTATACTACTACTACTACTACTACTCCACTACTACTACTACTACCTGCTACTACTTGTAACTACTGCTAATACTGCTACTACTGCTACTACTGTACTACTGCTACTACTGCTACTACTGCTGCTACTACTACTGCAACTTGACAACTACAACTAACAACTACAAGCACTGCTACTTGCTACTGCAACTGCTGCCGCTACTGCTACTAATACTAATACTAATAACCAATAATACATCTTGATTGTATAGCGCCTAATGCAGAAGTCTCTAGGCGCTTATGTCGATAAAAATTAGCAGTATATCATTTTTTGATTAAACAACAAATTCAAACTAAATAGCTAAGGTCCTTCTCCGAAAATAAAACCCAAGTGTTCAAAAAGTCGTTTTTAGGTCGCTCACAGTCTGCACAGTTAAAGCTTGTTTTTTGCCTTTAAGAATGAATGTTTTGAATTAATTATACGGAGAGTTTGTTGTTCAAATGATCAGACGAATGTTTGTAAAACGGATGAGAAAGGATGCCTGTCGCCAGCCCAAATCCGTTTCTTAAAATGTGGCCCTGCCTCGTTTACACAAGAGCGCATATCACAGATTGCATTGCATTTTTATCAGCCTCTATTATGCACTAATTGTTACGTTTTAAAACTGATAATTGGATTATTATTTCGCAGAGTTCTCTGAGAGCATGTCGCCAAGATTGCAGACGATACGTTACCATAATTCGAATGGATACAAAATTCCTAAAAATACTGAATACCTATGTTCCAATGTGATAAATCGAGAAGATGTAAATGTTATATTATACATGTTTTTGCATAACACAGAATTATATACGACAAATAACGCACAAAATAACCAAAAGAAAGAAGTTCAAACAATAAGTGAAGCAAGAGATAAGAAGAGAAATACAACACAATTTTGTAAATATTGGGGGCACCCCTATCGTCACTATAAGTGATCTGTGGTGGATGAGATGCCGGCCCATCAGCGCCTAACGTACACCTCAAATTTTGCAACGGATGATGGTATTTTGTGTGTCAAATGACTGACCAATTGTGAACTATCTATGCTATGTAGACAAAATAACTTTGAATAAATCCTGTTTATGTATACTGCAAAAAAGTCATTTTTAAAAGTGACCCTTGGTGCGATTAAGGGTCAAAACTGAAGGCACATACTATTCGTTTTTCACTTTTCAGATATAAATAAGTTTTTATATGTTGCGTATCTTATCAGATATAAATAAGTTATATGGCGTTGCGTATCGTATCTTATTGATAAACATGCACCTCAAAAGAAATGTGTTATTACCTGTTTAGACCTGAATGCAAATGGTACACGCCTGAATAGACTTGCCAAAGAAAATAAGACGACTGAGGCGCTATGCTGATAAACAGTGGCGAAAGTCGAAACTCGAAATTCATCGCCAGCTCTATCGGCAAGCAGCAAAAATGTGAACTACATGATCCACAAGGCTAAAGTGAATTACTATTCTGATCTTATTGAAAGAAATGCACATGACCAACTCTCTCTCAAATTGGTATCATCATTTTCCTCTCCAACAGATCACTTCCATCACATCAGCGAGCAGGAATAAGTGAACGTTTTTTGGTGACTTTCATTGACAAGATTGCCTGATATCGCTCAAATTTGGATTTTCAACATGACCCCACTTGTTATTTTAATAACATTGAAATCACATCGAATGAATCCTTGAGTTCTTTCACCTACTTCTCAGGAAGAAGTGCGCAAAATAATTAAAAACTCGCCAAACAAGTCTTGCATCCTGGACCCTTTTCCAACTGCTTAATCAAGCTGTGCCTTGATAAGCTGCTTTTCATCATCAGCTGGATTGTGAATCTTTCTTTAGAGCTTGGAACGGTTGCCACAGCTCTCAAATCTGCCGTCGTCACTCCTATCATCAAGAAAGATACTCTGATCCTGAATTTTGAAAACTTTCGACGCATTTCAAACCTGCTTTTTTTAAAAATTATTGAAAAGGTTGTCGCTGCTCAACTCAAACGTTTCCTGAAAACAAAATCTTTTTTGAAACACTTCAATCTGCCCTATAGCAATTTCACCGTACCTGAAACAGCCCTTCTTAAATGTGCACAATGGACAGTCTTTCTGCCACTCGACGCCGCGTCAATAGTTTTATCATTCTTCTTGACTTATCGGCAGCCTTTGACACTATTGACCATGAGATTTTGCTACAGCGCTTATCCAATCTTGGTATCAAGGGCTCCGCACTTCAGTGGTTTCGTTCTTATTTAACAGAAAGAACTCAAATCATTTCTGTAAATGGCGGAGGAAATTTCTACAGCTAACCTATGAAATTTGGTGTGCCACAAGCTCTGTTTGGGACCACGGCTTTTTGCCATTTACATATCTTCTCTGGTCAACTATTTGCCGACACAAACTTCAGTTTCATCAGTATGTGATGACCCATCAGCTTACTTGTCTTTTAAGAAATTTGACTTGTCCTCTGCGTATCTATATACAGCATGTGGTGAGGACATTAAAAAACTGGATTGAAGCAAAATAAAACTGAACTTACAATGACCCCAAGACTGAAGTCATCCTCATCCGGGCAAAATTTGATCTCTCTCCTTCTCCTCTCCAAAATATCCAACATCATGTTCCCGTTGGTAGTGAAACGCGAATCTGCGAGGAACATTGGGTTATTATTGATGATAAAAACTCCTTCAAGCAGCACATAAAGTAACACTTGTCGTGCAATCTATTTTTTCTTCGAAAAATTGGTAAGATTAGAGAAAGTACCTTTCAATGACACTTGTGACACACTGGTTCACTATGTTATCTCAGCAAAACTCGGACTATGGCAATGCTTATTATATGGCTGCCTGATGCCCAACTCCAACTTCTGCAACACGCTCAAAACTCTGCAGCTAGAATTATCTCAAGGACTAAGAAGTTTCAACACATCTCACAGTTTTACGGACAGGTGCACTGGTACCTGTATCATTAGTATTCAATTCAAAAATCTTGCTCCTTACCTACAAAAGCACTCAATGGACTTGCACTGCAGTTATCTTGCAGATTAATCACGCTGTACATCCCAAATCGTTCTCTTCGCTTTCTTCTCATATTTGCTTATACTCCGAAATGGAAACTTATCCACATACGGCCGGCCGATTCATTATCCTCAACCAGCTCCAGTGCTTTGGAACGCGCTTCCACTCCTCTCAAGCTGTCACCAAATGTGAACAATTTCAAGAGTCAGCTTAAAACTTATCTCTTTGAGAGAGCTTATATTCTTTGTGGACTTTATGCGCCACTGAACATTGTATTTTCTTTGGAAATGGGCGGCTTTAAAAATTTGTTTGAACATTTTGACATTCGTCGTGTGCTTATATTTCAGGGAGAGGAACTAAGCATAGTAGTGTTCCGAAAATAAAAACATTAGTATTTGTATCAAGAACTGAAATCATCTCTACAATTTAGGAAGCGATTTCGTGATGAAATTCCACACATATGGTCATTTTATGGGAACGTTCTTTTGGCTACAGGGTACCGGTGGTTATCATTAGAGTAAAACAAAACGGGGGGTACACAACTAAATCATCTGTTCCAAAATTAGAGGGTCCAAAACTCTCTCTCTATCTTACTTATTACCATTTCTTCACCAAAAACGTGCATTTTGAAGTTGCCAGAATATTTTTATCCGTAACGTGATTTAACTGGATATATTCCATCTTAAAATGCAAAATTATGAAGCTTTGCAAACATCAAAAATACGATAGGAAAGAAAGTAACGGTGAAAAGAAAGAAAAGAAAAAGACGGAATGAGACATTAGAATTTAAAAGAGATAGAATAGAAAGTGTTATTTTATAGGGTAAGTGGGATATAAGGCTGCAAGGACCGGTCAAAAGTCAAAATGGCCAAAATCAATTGCGTCAATGTTTGCTTTATCTATAGTTAAAATTAGTCTACATTTCACAGAAAACTTTTATGGATCAACATTTTGTCCGTGAGATGACCCACCTATTACTCACATGGGTCAAATGACTCACCTGGGTAAGGCATTTACTCATTTTTGTAACATTAGAGTGTCGCATTACACACTTATAGCCAAACATGTCAGTTGACTCACTTTATACGTGTCATTGGACTCGCATACAGTTAATGTGGGTGGCCTCACGGACAAAAATTACCACTTGATTGTGTCATTGACCCACTAAAGTTTTGAGTGTTGGTCCAGAAAGTTAATACAGTTTTAACGTCGGCCTTTTCATAATAGCTAGTAGTAAAAGAAAACCCAGATTGAGTTTATTTTAGGACTATTTCAAAATTTCTGAGCAAGATAAATACACTTTCAAAGGTAAAGAGACACTGGCCACATTTGAAAAATAGTGCGCCCTCAAGATTTTTCAAAATCGATATTTTTGCATGGGTTGTAAAGCTTTTATTTATATACAAAAGCCCTACCTAAAAATGATGAAGTCCAAATCAGCTTTTTATGGGTAAACAGAACAATGTTATAATTGAACCGTCGGCGGCGACGTTTTATAAATCAGCAGACGACGGAAAATGGCTTTTAACACAAGAACACTCACTCCGTATGCAGTTTCTCACCTATGCACACTGTTTGACGGTCTATAACCTTTGTGGTTTTAATATCGAGTACGCGTACGGAGTCAAAAATATTTCATGTAATATACATTTGTGATTAAAGTTATGGAAAAACTTAAAGTTGGCTACAATTACCGGATGTCTTTATCCTCATATCAATGTCCCTATCTGTATTGAGGGTATGTTATTGTATGTGTAAATATATCTCTGTTCTTCCATGCCTAGACTAGCATTTGAGAGCAATTGAAGAATTCATATTTTTGTGAAATGTGCCAGTGCCGCTTTAAAGTTTGGAGGTCCTAAGCTATGGATCAACGAAATGATTCTGTTTAGGGACGCGCCATTAGCTTCAAGGGGTGGGGGGGTTGGAAGTTTTGGGTGAGAGAAAGGTTTTTTTTTTCTTGCGGCTTTGGAGCGTTTTTTTTTTCTTTCAAGTCAGAGGCTGGATTTTTTGCCTATACTTGAGGATTTTTTTTATTTTTTTTATTTTTGGTTTAAAGTTTATTTTTTTTTTAAATGGAAGCGGGGAAGTTTTTTTTTGCTCATCTCAGTGGGTGATTTTTTTTTTAGAAAACCTTTCACCCCCCCCCCCCCCTTGAAGTCAAATGGTGCGTCCCTTAATTGCAGTTGTTACTTCTTACTTCCTTTGGTGCCGGTGCTTTTGTGGTTGATACTGTGGGGGCATTCCCGGGTATGGAGATTTTGCCAATTTACTGCTGATGATGACAGTCCCATACTTGTTTTTGGTGGTAACTCTTTCTCTTATTGACGCATTTGGAGAAACCACGAAGGAAAAGAAGACATAGTCTACAGTCCAACAGACCTCAAGTGGGGGTTTAGACATATCTGTTGTATGTTTTGTAGCCAGTGAATTATTTACAGATAATCACGGCCATTTAACAATAAGTTTTATGATCACTATTGGCACTAACACTCCCTGAACAACACGAACATTGCAAACAAATTAAACATTCTTTATGCATGTCTACTTGCAGACCTACTGAAAATGAAATGTGTTTTTATAGCCGGTTTATCATCACTTTTTCTAGATTCGTTTGGGATACTTTCACTGCATCAATAAACTTTACTAGCTTACAAATTTTTACAAGTTACATGCACTGTTTGCATGAATAGTGGAAAGTTACATGCACCAGAAAATCTACATGCTATGGGCATGTGTGCTGTGCTTAACGAACAACGTTTAACAACCGACCGGCACCACCCAATATTTTAACATTAAGAAATCACTCAACATGTGGGTATTTATACAGGATATGAAGATTGTTTCGACTCTACCACATCACACACCACACATAAATGACTGTCAGTGAAAAATTCACTGACCATCCAGGTTTGAACCTGGACCTTCGGTTTACTAGTCATCTATAAGCTTCTTGAGGTCTAGAATATATCAGAGGAACTGGGTTAAACTGAAGGCCTATAGATAAAACATCTTGCTCTTTTCCCCATCTGACTCCATCTCGTAGAGCATCTGACTAGTACTGAAGTCCCCTTCAAATCCTGGATGTCAGTGAATTTTTTCACTGATTTCATTAATGTTGTGGTGTGGTAGAATTCATAACATTCTTCCATACTAATGTTATAATAATATTTGCTACAATTTCCTAGTTTTTCTTACATTCTGTCTTAACATATATGTTTACCTACATTCTTTATTTTTTTGGCGGACTCATTAGAATGGCTCGGTAATAAAGATGGAAATTTTCAAAAATATTGGTCATTTGATACTATACAGATCTGAGATACGGGCACGTGCCGGGAAGAATTATGCATTTCAACTCGACGGTAAAACTCATCTGTGCATCCGACCACGGGGTAAGTTCGAAGGCCTAATTTCTTGCTAGAATTATTTTTGTGTTTAATATATTTTTAATATCATTTAAACTTGATCATTGGTAACAATATCAAATGTTCACATTAAATTTACAATCAACGATAGCTAATCTACGTGCCACCATGCCATGGCATCAAAGTCGATCTTATATTTTTATACCGGAACTATAACTCCAAACGGTGAGTGAATAGTGTTGTTCGCCTATAAAAGTGGGAAGAGCCAGCGGTTACACGGAGTATTTCTAGAAAATTTGTCCATCTGTTTAGTGGCAAATGTGCTAAATTCCCATATGAATTTGAAAAATAAAAGAGGTATGGAAGAAATAGGAGTTTCAGATTACAAACCGCGGAAACCCATGGCGTACATTGTTTTATATATTCCCTTATAATAGGGCATAGCCCTTAGAACCATATGTCAACTAAATCAACCAAATCAAATGCTCCCGGAAATGTCGACATCACGAGTTGTGTTTTTCTCCTAAGTGCAACATGAAGACTTATACATGTAAATTTCTGTTCGTGTACTTAGCACGCACACATTTTGTGCGTTAGGTTATCACGCAATACTCACAAGAACCTGTAGCCGAGGGGAAAAATATTGACGGTAGCGATGGCGAATAATTTCTAAGCATAATTTATATTGTCCCCCAGCAGATGCCACCGAATAATGGCAATATTTTACGCGTCAATGCATAACTAATGCTGACCTAAAGCGAATATAAGAATTCTGATACTTACCACCCGCCCGAGGTACTTGTAGTCACCTGTCATGTCAGAGAATGCGCAAAGCTGGACCAAAGCACACTGCAAATTCACACACACAGGTACGTTCAGGAAGAGTGTTACGTCATATCAGCAGGAACCAAACCGATTTACACGCCTATACATTCGCAAACTCTCGGACGAAGCGAAATTTCACAAACGAAACCGATACTTTTAAGTAATAATATTGCAAAAACCCGCGTGTCCTCACAACACATATTAAATATTAAATCAGTTTTATCAGCGATACAACATTTAAGACAAAATGTAGTTCAGCGTATGTGTACAGGAGTTTCAGGACGTGTATTCCAGTTGAGGCATTATTTAGTGGGTGTGCTGTTTTGTTTTTTTTTACCGTGAACCGTGACTAAACGTCACCACTCAAAACCACTCAAACCTCAGACGGGTCGACAATGGGTGACGCTCCTCACTTTGTGAAAATTAGAGCCAATTTTCGTGAATCAACAGCGTGCTGTGTGAATTTCATTAGTATGGTCGTTACATCTATTGATTCTCCGTTTTGCGTTGTGGGGTAATTAAGTGTGTGGTGTGTGGTGGGGGGGGGGGGTAGAAAAACAATAGAAACAATAGGCACAATTCACACCACACCCACACAAACGCAGCGAAACCTAGTAACCCGATAGGGCCTCAATAAATAAAAATTGAGCACATAACCTAGGAAAAAAACCGCAACCTAACACCAAACCCACAGCAACGATAAACATTTGCATTATAGACAATGGATCATTACTCAAACAAGATTGATGTATCAATCTCTTTATTCCGTAGATTTTTTTAAGTCTAGGGTGACGAATTAGTGACATACCTTTTGGGATTAAAAACAATTCCTTTAGATTTAAATATATTGATTTTAACTCATTTCAAGGTTTATTTTCAAATCACAACGACTTATTTTAACACTTAGTGCCGGGGGGGGGGGAGCAGGTCCCATAGTAAAACCAACTTTTATTTTTTTTTTGCGATTTCCTCGGTTACGCAATCATTTTTTCAAGGGTTTTTGCTATTGGTCTGATTTATGAATACTCTTCTCCTACACAAAAAAAAACAAAAAATCCGACCTACGGACTTCATTAATATTAGGTTGAGGTCCCTAGTAACCCCCCCCCCCCCCCTTGGGCCCTACGGAAGTGAAAAAAATCAAGATTTTTACTAATTAAAAAAATAAAGTATTAATCTTGGAATTATTTGCTTAGATATATACCTTATGAGGAATTAATTAAAATTAATAATAATAATCTTAATCAAATAACCTTTTATATGCTGATATGCATCAATTTTTCATTTTAATCATGCCGTGCCTTACTGTGTAAGTCTATGGAAAAATAATCGATTTTGAAAGTTCTGAGAAAATCAAGATGGTAATCAATTTGGCTATATTTTGCATGATTATTTTTAATTGGTTTTCTAGAGTAGATATAATGATTATTTTTGGTTCAAAACCTTATATTGGATTGCTGAGGATGAACTGTGCGAACCACTTTTTTCGAAGATTGAACAATTTCAATTGACCATAGTCACTGAGGTCAAAGGTCGATTTTCATTTTGTTGTGGCTATGGTGGTTCTGTACGTGCCCCAATTTATGTGTGTTAGTGTCATGATCAAACTCCCCGGAAAGTGGTTATCTGGGTTGGGTCCCTCAGAACCCCCGCCCCCCCCCTTGGCACTAACGGAAGGTGTTCTTAGCTTGGGTGAGCATTAAGTGTTAAGTAAGTCTTTTACACGGATTAATGTCTAGTCCAAAAAGGTTTTGTCACCAATTCCAGTCTCGTTAGACTTAAAATAGTCTAAGGAATTAATAGAGTTACGTGGTTTAAAACCTCAAACATATTATCCAAAATTATTTACTAAGATACATATATTATCCGGTACTGCGCAATGAATAGCATCATAGTAAATCCCAGCGACAGTGAGACTATTTCCCATTTATAACTGAGGCAGAAGGTTGAAATTGATGAGGGTATATGCTGGGTTACCAACGGGAGTTTCCGTCATTATGACACTGACCCACTTTTTTCTGACACCTTATGAATTCGGAACCTAAACGGATAAAACAATGCGCTTATTCGCATTAAATAATCGCTTGTTAATTTTAATCCCTGTACATATCAAAAAATATGAAGGCCTCTATACTTTGGTCACATGCATTATATGTGCCCGTTTACAGAAGTACTCGGACTAAGCTACATCCCTGAATGACTATGATCAAATGTTTTCAAAAGTCACAGACAAAAGAACGCGTTGCAACCAGGGCTTTTCTTGTACAGGTTTTAGGCCCTCGTATATAAATAATTGTGTTAACTCATACATCATATGCCAGGAGTGATTATAATCTTACACAACTGGGAAGATGTTTTGAGCCACTAATTAAGCTCCATTTACCCCGTTAAATGAAGATATAAAAAACGCGTATAAAAGTTGGTTGATTAAAAATCGCATGCAACATTGGCATATCACATTATTAGTTGATTAAAAATGGCATATTCCGTTGGTTAAACCTGAACATATTAAAATAAAATAGAATACAAACGTTGGTTTAATTAAGCATTTTTTTCTACCACAAAAGATTAACACATAAACTTCCGCCATAAAGACACGTTTCTGAAATTTTTTGCAGACAAATGTTCACTGTGGGGGTTTAAATCTTAATCACGTTGGGTAATCATCTATTTCCCACATATAAGATAAACGTTGAACACTTTTTGGTCAAATATTAACTTAGTCCACAGTGGACTGTGTCAAAAAGTTTTGGAGTCCAAGTCGCTTGGATTTACTAAAGGAATCTGTGGTCAGCTTAAAGGGCTGTCTTAGTTGGCCGGTCAACTCTCTTTTAGAAATTAACTGTTATTGCAGCCCTTTACTTTTGACATGAATGTGGGGAAATGCCATGTAGTAAATGACTAAAGCTTGAGTTCCAATAATGAGAAATGATAAATTATAAATTTTTTAAGTTAACTTATGGTTATCACCAAAGAAGGCCCACTTTAAAATTTAAAAATATAGATATGTTTCAAAATAGTTTTATTCAAATATCCCTCTATCCAAGATAGATTGATGTGCCCATGTCCTGTTTAGTAAATTCAAGTGCCCTTAAGTTGTTGTAAAACTGTTCCAATGTCAATTATTGAAATGATTTACTTGAAAGATTATACCAGATGATCAAGAAGGCCCTAAGGTGATCACTTGATTTACATTATGCTCATCCACAAGGACACAGTTCAGTGGGTTTATTTTGCATCCATTGAAATTAATATAGCCTTGTGGGTTTTTTGGCCATCACATACATACCCAAAAAACCCAGGGTTGTTTTTCTAATACACTGGTTAATGGAAGATACTGAACTGTGTCAGGGAATTGAGATTTTACTATTCATAGTGGATAGGAACATGTATAAATACACACAACAAACTTTTCCAACTTAAAGGCCTTTAACAGACGAACTTTTCTAAATAATAGGGCTCAAACTCAACATTGAATGAATGAAGGACGATAGTCTTTCTTTTAATCTCAGTAACATTATTTTTAACATGTAATGTCAAATGTAGTTAAAAAAAATACATTCACTTCGATATGGGCTAACCTTGGTTTGTTTGAACGATGAATGACACTATCGCCTGAGCTCAATATCTACCGAAACTCTACTATTAAGCAACAGTTGTCACTTAAAACATTCATCAAATGGTAAGAAAATGCTTCACCTCCAATAAAATAACGTATTTTTTAACAAAGAGGCTACAAATGTTCAACACTAAAAAATATATAGATCACACGTTGAGCAATAGTTAAACTCCACAAGGAATTATATAATCCATAGTCAACGGTTGAAGGTGCTTGTAAGTGCTCAATTTTTGTGTAAAAAATATTAGCCAAAGTTAGTCGAATGATTTCTTATAAACTAACTTTACAAAATTGACTAATTTATTTTTGCATAAGAAATTGTCCCAACTCTATTTAGTGAAATGTTACCCAACAGGTTTAGGCACAAACAGTTTACTAAGGGAAGGGGCATTAACGCAGAGAGGGGGATGGAAGCTTTTCAGGAGGAAATCTCCGATTTATTTTATTTTTCGAGTTAGATAAGTGAACAAGAACTTTTCGAAATGGATAGATTCCAGAAAAACAGAACTCCGAATTTTTGAACGGCAGGAAGTGGATGTCGAAATTTTTAGAAGCCCCCCCCCCCCCCCCCCCACCCAACCCGATATAATGACCCGCCTCCGTAAACTTTGAGCTGCTGCATACTTGAACAACGTTGGACTAAAAAATAGTAAAATGTACACATATTCTTCTGCAGTGCCGAAACGTCACCTCCTGCACAAGTTCAGGATTGAGCTCAGTCGGACTTTTTGATGTGCCATGTCAAAGTCATATTGTTAAGACAATATCCACGAGGTGTATATGTTTTCTTTTGTATGAGTGTTAAGGAGGACAGTACATTTTTGGAAAAGAATGTGCCCTCACAATTTTTCAAAATCCATATTTTTGCATCCAGATGCACTTCTTTTACATGTGTGTACTCGCACCTGAAATTATTAAATCCAAATGAGCACCTTTATGTGTAAACGGAATGATTTTGCTATAAAACCACTCCGGATTGTTTTCATTTACTAAACCGAAGTTCACAGTGTTAAACCACAAGTAAATCCACGTTGATAAAAAAGGGTATTTACAATAAAGGGCAAAATCATCGGAAGTCGTTACGATCACAACATTCCTTATTGTACTACGATAGAGTACTTCATGTGTAAAATACATGGCAAGGATTCACCATCATCTCAACACTTTACGTGGACAAGGGGGTTCCTAGGGACCCGCAAACTACATTTTGCTAGTTTTACGACTAACGATATACTTTTTCCGACTAATTTTTTTCTGTATTCGGCCAACTTTCGGATATGCATCTTTTCATGAAAAAAAATAAATAAATTCCATCGCCTGTTAATCAGATAATTAAGTTGGGATATTAGAACCCTCCTTGTTCACCAAAGGGAGTGTCAGTAAAAATATTAATTAAAAAAACAAGTATAAATATTTTACTGTTTAAGTATTTACACATTTATGTAATTAAACAATAAATAATAATATAAAATTAGTTAACCCGTTATATGCTGATAGCGATGACTTGCTTTTGCCGTATCTCAATCCCGCCACCTACAAACCAATATGAAAGTTACACGGCAAACAATGCCACCGACTAATATTAAATACCACATAATTTGTGTCCAATAAAGGTAGGTTTAATTCATTAGAACACATAACTTTTTCATCCCACGTATAGGGGCCTACATTTTCTGGAAATGTTTTGTGTTTTGGGAAATGTAAACTTTTTTCTTCCGAATTTGAAAATAATGTTTTGCCCCTAAATTTAATGTTCTTTGGTGGAATTCAAATTTTATTGCTTAATTGTTATTGTCTTATGGGCCTGCATGTTTGGCATAAATTCCGTGCAAAAAGTCCGGTGGGAAAGTGGGGGTTCCATGGAACACCAGTCCACCAAAATAAGTAGGAAGACCTTATCCACTCAGTGTTAAGAAAAAAGGACCAAATCCAAATCACGTAACCCACATGATACCGACGCTGCGAGGCTGGAATTTAGACACTTCGGTTCTCATCTTGCAAAGATATATGAGGTACTAGGCGGTGCATTTGGATGCCCATAACTATTTGAGCCTGTCATGCAAAATCCGTTTGTCACCATGAGTTTGAAAACCTGTATTTGCCAGTAGTCTGCGGCGAATTCGCCCAATTCAATTTTGATCGCGTGTTCTTCCTGTTTTCTTTTCAATTTCCTTTCGGAAACATCGCTCGTATCGGGAGTAGTGCATTCAACCTTATAGCAAAGACGAAAACAAATTGATAGTAAATCTATTATACAAAGAGAAAAGTGCACGCCATTAAGGCAAAAAAAAATTGTTGTATTGGAGTTTGACCCGCCCCGACCCTAATTTTGCCATATAAAACCATGTAAAAAGTTACCACCTACTTTGTGGTTTGATTTTCAAAAATCTTATTTTTCAAGTTGTTTACCCTGATTTTAACCGATTTTCTCCAATATTTGTTTTGGTGTTATGGTTTTTTTGTAACTTGGCAACTTTCTTTATGGATTTCAATAATAAGAGTATAATAAGGGTTATCAATATTAATAAACATTACATGTACTATGTGTGATGATTTGATTTGGTGTGGGTTTTAATGGTTACATATTAAAAAAAAAACAACACCCGCCCTACCGTATTTGAAAATTCTTGTTACTCCAATACAACCAATTTTTTTCCTTTTTGCATTTTGTTGGTACAATGGATTAATGTTTTGTTGATAATGATAGTATTACTCCGTGGAAAAAAAAATATCAATGACTTTGTAAAAATTTAAGAATGTTTGCTTCGAATTTTAAAAAAAAAATACCTCACCGGAGTAAATAAAACAAAGTGTCAGAACTTGTGTGTCTCAAAAGTGTATCCTATGTAAATTGTTATACGTCATTATGTAAAAATGGCCTTCACTCCTATAATATTATAAAGCTAAATTCGCTACGAATCTCCGTAATTACCGTGATATCAAAAAGGCGCCATTACGCTCGCATCTCGGAAGTGTCAGTGCAAGAACTTCTTAAGATTAAGAAAACGTGTTTGGTGGACTGTTGATGTTGCAAATCTTACATTGGCGAAAAAACAGGTCGACATTGGAGTACACAAAAGAAGTACAAATCGTAAATCCCAGGCATGCAACGAGAAATTACATATTTCATGAGCTGCAAACTAGTCACTTCTTCAACTGGGAGGAAGCTTAATTAGGTATGGAACGCTCCAGTATCAAATCATGGCGAGTTTAATGCGCTGTATATCGGTACCACGCTATATGGCGAGTTTACAGCGCTGCCTATCCAGTTTGAACACTATGCTGCCGAGTTTCATAAATCATGTCCAGAAATAAATCATGTCCGAAGAAATCATGCCGAGTTTTAAAAAAACTGGACATGATTTTTTTTCAACATGTGCAAACTGGACACTGATTTTTCTCAACTGAAGCAAACTCGACATGACATGTTTTTCTCAACAATGAGCAAAAACCGACATAATTTTTTCTCAACATGAGCAAACTCGAAGATTTTTGTTACACATACACAAAAAATCATGTCGAGGTTTTCTCATATTGAGGAAAAAAATCATGTCGGGATTGAAAACTGGACATGATTTATGTCAAACTCACCATATAGAGAGCAAAAAATCGATGTATAGAGGGCAAACTGGACTATATGCGCTGTAAACTCGACATATAACGCGCTGCACACTCGACATATGGCGAGGGAAAACCTCGATACACAGCGCGTTGGTGAAACTCGACATGCGCGGGAAAACTCGCTATAATTTGATACGTGGAGCGTAAAACTGGACATGATTTATGTCAAACTCACCATAAGAGAGCACAACCGATGGTAGGAGGGCAAACTGATCAGATAGCGCTGTTAAACTCGAATATAAAGCTGCCCACTCGACATATTGCGAGGAAAACTCGAAACAAAGCGGCGTCAACTCGAAATGCGCGGCGAAAATCGCATGATTTGATACGTGGAGCGTGCCAAAATTAGGTCATAGACGCGAATGCGGACAAGTGCACTTGGGCCAAAGAAGCCATTTGTATGTGAGGAAACAGACTCTTTACAAAAAAAAAAAACAACGAGGGGCCTACAAGTTACATTCATATTTTTGACCAAATCAGCCTCATCACACATTCAAACGAACAACCTTTAAAGAGCTGTGATGAGTGGATTGGGTTGACAGTCTAATGAAACTGGTAGAGTAGCAGTGAAACGTCACTAAAATGTGAGTAACACCTTCACATTTTCTTGGATTTGACAGTTAAATCAATTAAATTTGTGCCTGTTATATTTTTTGTCCGGATTTGGCCTGTGTCTGCGTCCGAGAAGATGAGGAAAGAGGAGGTGGTTCGACTGCCTACTTCAAAAGATAAAATGTTCAACAGCTATTCATCTCAATCGGCCCTTTAAATCCAATCGATTGGACAAAAAGGACTTGCACTACTTGATGGAGAACATTACATACACCTGTCATTAAAACTCAGAAATATTCCAATCTACACCGTTTTCAATTGCTATTTGCACAGGGTCTATCATTATGGTTGTGAAAAGTACAGCAAAACGTACTCGCCTGAATCAGTTATAAATATAAACCTTTGACACCCCAGATTTTAAAAGTATTTTGGCACTTTGGACCTCTCTGACACAAAAAGTTGGTGGAGATGTATGAAAATGCATTTATCTAATATTTATCATATCATATTTAGCTCAGGAAATAACGGAGATTGGTAAATAGGCTAAAATAATAACATCTTTTAGTGACCCAAAAACTTAATCAAGGTTAGCTTACCACGAAAAAAGGGTCGATTTTGCTGTTCTTTCGTTAAAAAGTCACTGATTTCCTCAATTTATTTCGCCAAAGATTAAACTAAATCAGAGATTTTCAAAGTCACAGAACACCCCCGGAGTCATTGCCAGCAGATATTCTTTAGCTGGAAAAATTAATAAGCAATTTTGTGGGAGGTGTCCAATTAACTTCCTGTTGTGAAACCTTCTCGAACGGCCAAACTTGAGGCGGTTGAACACATTACTTCAAAGGTCCAATCGAGTGGCCCTTGAAGTTTCTAACAATGAGCTGATGAATGAGAAGTAATCCCGGGTAATCGGATTGCAAATCGAGCCATCTCCTTCTTTCTAATCTTCTCGGGTCTGGTCATGTCGATTGTCATTCGTATATCATCCATTACAGTTAATATATCAAAAATTCATTTATTTTCACGTAATGTGAGGTCAGAATGGCGTTCCACATATACAGAAAAGGTTCTCCAAGTGAGAATTCTCGCCGTCGCGCGTCCCACGCTAGTTCGCATTCCTGGGATGATTATGTCCTTCTGTCATGTGTTGATCAATTTGCAATGTCCACACAAGAATTGGTACAGAATTAAATAGGAGGACTCAACCCTCGTCTACCTGCGCCACTTGTTGTAACAAAACTGCCGGGGGGGGGGGCGATTTTCGTTACTGAACATCCAATTCGTGGATTTTCGTTACATGAACACCAATTCCTGTAAATTTGGTACCACAAACTAGTTGGTATCTAACTAAGTACAACATCCCCATTAGACGTCACTATGACGTCCATATGTTGAGGAAAGTACAAAAAAATATTGCAAATAGAATGTTTGTGGGTATAATTGATATTTTGCAATTTAGTGACTCAAACACCTTATTATAGCACTAAACATGCTCTCATTATATAAAACTAGTCATTTCCATCAAGTAGGTCTAAAACCCGCATGAAAATTATATGTTGAAAGAAATGAAAAAAGTAAAAAATTTTTGAATTTTTCCCTATTCACCACGGTGGTGTCTATGGAAATTGGCAGTTTTGTTGACAATGCGAACCTTATGACGTCTTGGAAAGTAATGCTAGGTATGTTGGTACTCAATTTCGTATCAATAGAAAAGGAGACAAGAGCTATCTATTGGTTACCAAAAAGCAGTGTCTGTGATACTACCTGTTCAGGCGAGGCAGGGGGGGAAGGAGAGGAGGAAGGGGACAGAGGGAGAGAAAGAGAACAAATTAAACACAAAAAAACACCCCACACCCCCACCCCCCACCCCCCACCCCACCCCAGCCATCACTTTGGATCACCATGTATCCTACCTATACCACGGTGGAGTTTGTTTTGGATGAAACGGAGCAAAACATGTCAATTGACAATTATATAAATAATTGGCACCAAAAGGGGTTTTCGCAAGCAGGGGGAAAAACCAGAGGGGGGGGGGGGGGGTGGCCACTCTTCGGTAGACTGAGGGTTTAATCTTAGGTTGAAAAATGCCAGGGGAGGGGACCCCTCCAATTCCCTGCTGGGACACCAAAGTGGGTTCATACTTCATCACGGCAGACGTCAGCTGACGCTATCTTTCTAATACGCTTTACTCGCCAGATGCACGGACATACACGTTGAGATAAATAATAAGAACAAGACATGAAGAACCACTTGGTGGTAACACACCAATGTGAACTCGCGCACGGCTTGATGTACATAAACACCCGAATGGAACTGTCTACCCGAAGCCCTCGTCAATATCACTACAACTGAAGCATTAAAGAAGAAAACAACCAGTATCTAAGAACCCAACCCTCCAGCATCTAAATAACGTCTATAGCGCACTCACTCTACGGTCGAGGAGCTGCAGGTACCATGTCAAAGTCAAAGTGATGTTTGGTTCGTTTTGATAAGTGCTATATTGAAAGGTCTTGGCCGCAGCGTTGAGCCATATAGACAATGTTGAGGTATAGCCCCACCAACCTGGCCACCAAGCCTTGTTCAAACAACGTATTAAGTCAGTGTGAGTGAAAATAAGTATGGTTATCGTTATCAAAAAAAGAGTAACATGAAATCCTATTCATAAGTATTGGTCAAATCAGCCATGTTATTGGTTATATTTCGAGAGCTATGCCACAAATGTATGTATCTGAAAACATTTCAAATTGTTATTATCTATCCTCGTCGCAACATTGGAAATTCGCATGTGTCTCTCTGGAAGTAAATCTCGTCAACTATGAGTTACAATAGGATCATTACCAAGGACACAGTTCAGGGGTTGTACCTTGGACATACATTGACATCACACTGACTTGTGTGTTCTGGCTATCATATTATCATACAAAAAACCAGGGGGGGTGTAGTTGCCAGAAATAAAGGTCAAAAGCTGCTTAACTGGTGGACAAACCCGGGAATTGAGATTTTACTAGATCATAACCAGTTTTTTTTTAAATATAGCGCTTTATCACTGAAAACAGTCTAATTCGCTGTTGCCAACTATTATAGATAATGTGCCATCAATGTTTACAAACACAACTTACATTAGCACCTGATTTACCGACTTGATTGAGGGATATCACATCGGTATCACATAGTCCAGCTAAAGCACTTCAATAGGTTACTCACAGAGCGCGAATTTTAAAAGCATAGCCTTACAGGTGCGCAAGCAAACCGCCTGGCAGCGCTTTGTTTCTCGCCCGGCAGTGAGGTTACATGGCACAACGTCTATAAAACCTGCTTTTAGTATTTTAACAATAGAGAGTGTTCGTGTTTAAGATTAACAACCATCTTTGAGGGTCAAACAATACACTCACCTGAACATATGGAATGTAGTTCAGGTGCATAGCAGATGGCTGCATACTTCAAAATGGCTTTCACCTCAAAAATATGGTGGTTGACCAAAACACGGGCACTCATCTACACATCATAGTCAGGAGGAGTTGTGGGCGCAGCTGAAATGGAGTACAGACTCTTTCTATCGACCGATTTTAAGTTACAAGAACATAAGCCAAGAAGTTCTGGAGGGTTCGTGCAGTGGCATTTTCTAGAAATCCAATATGGCTACTAATACTCTCAAATTCATTCCAATGGCCATAATGGTCTGCTCTATATCTAGGTTTAAAGGCACGAGGAATCTACTGGACAAGTTTTTGATGTGATTTGATCACAACATTACCATCAAATCCAATATGGCCACCCCAAAATCCAATATGACCCAAAATAATTCAATTGACCATAACTCATTAAGTATTTGTGACAGAGGCATAATTCTGGGCTCTATACCCAGTAGCAACTCATATCTGACTGTTCAAGTGTGTTAACACATAGGCGGATTTAGGGGGGCGCACCCGGCGCGCCCCCCCCCCCTGTTTTTTGCAAACCAAAGGGCGCCGGGCGCCTTGTAGATGTAGAAAAATGCCTTTTGCCACACAGGGCGCCGGGCGCCCTGTATATCTAGGAAAATGACCTTTTGTGGGCGCCCTTGCCGACACAATTTGTAAAAAATGTTCCGGCTCGCTGCGCTCGCCGGGTAGACACAATTTGTTTTCACACTGTTTGAACTTCTGAATTTGATGCAGGGGTACTCTTCTTGGTTGTGTTGTTTGGTGCTCTGGTGCGTGAAAAAAATAAAACTAAAAATGATAGTCGTTGGTACTCCACCACCCCCCCCCCCCCCCTTAGAATTTAGAACCGAGGTGGGAAAATTGGGTCTACCCGGCTAGCGAAGCGAGCCGGAAAATTTTAAAAGCGAATAGTGACGGGCGCCCCCCTATTGAGAATCCTGGATCCGCCCCTGTAACATGCTTACCAATCAAGATGGCAGTCAATATGACTGCCTTTTAAGATCTTTAAACCTACACATTGTCATATATTCATAATATATTGGCCGTCATTTTGAATTTTAAGCATCTTGTCGAAACAAATATAACAGATAAGAGTTTGTAATGTTCAAAGACATACATATCATATTTTAACTTAAACTTTGATCATAATTTTGGATTGACTCCCATCTTGAATTAAAAAAAAATATCGATTATAGAGAAATTCCAAATAAGGGTTTCTAGTGATCAAATACATATACAGGGTGAGTCAAAAAAAAACTTGACCCTAATTGTATCCGTCGTTTTTAATTTTAGGTAACATATATTTGCTATCAACTGAAAGCTTAGTTCATTATCTTTAATTTGCCGCAAAGATCATTCACAGCGGTTGAGTACAGACTGTCCCAAAAAAAACTATACAATGAAAGATTAATTTTTTGGCCAAAAATTTAAGTTCATCTCAACTGGAGTTTTACTGATTCTTTTTAGGAGTGTTCCAGCTTTCATGGGATTTTTAGTTGGTGTAATTTGGGGGTCTGGTTCAGGAGTTATGGCTAATTATCTGAGACAGTTGAAAAACCTGTTGGGCCAGTTTCGGCTATCCTGATATCAACAAAGTTGCCATTGAAAATCACCTTCAAGACATTCTTTATTGAAAATTAACATAAAAAAGTAGGTATAAAGTGCTGCTTCTTGTAATATAACATAATTTAAACTTTATAATTGCTAATAAATACATGTAGCATTGGGAAATTCAATTCCAAAGAGTCTTGTTGTCTCAGCTTTACTCCAGGTTTCAGCAGAAGGTATAACCATAAAAACACCCTTATTGAAAGTAACCTGAGACTTTTGAACACAACCATCCTTTCCTTTATTGCTCTTTGTTGAACACTGCTTTCTTCATTATATTTCTCCCTGGCATCTTGGAGGCATTGGGGAATAGGGGAAGGGTAAATTGTCCCTCCACATTAGATCATTGTCCACACATTTGTCCCTCAACAGACTTGTAGACTGTTTCATTAGTTTCAGCAGTCAAATTCCCCAAATTTCCAT
This sequence comes from Ophioderma brevispina, assembly GCA_023653785.1. Taxonomy (NCBI): domain Eukaryota; kingdom Metazoa; phylum Echinodermata; class Ophiuroidea; order Amphilepidida; family Ophiodermatidae; genus Ophioderma; species Ophioderma brevispina. Next base: position 35,345 of record JAMKCH010057719.1, read on the forward strand.
GCATTTCATGGTTATTGTCCACCTGAGAGTGAGTCCCTCATTTCACCCACAACATAATAGTTTCTGGTGCTTTCACTGAAAAATATTATATTGATTAGTTTAGTGCATGATAATACATTTACTCTGATCTGTACAATATTCTTTTGTTTGAAAATGGTTTAATCCCACAATGATGCTACACGCCTCATACCTTTAGTTTCTTGAACCTTCAGGTGAAACTGGCCCAAGTGGTATTTTATCCTTTGTGTTCAACTGACAATATCTCCGCTTAGGGTCCATCAAATTGGATGGAATAAAAGCGAGGATTTAGCTTACGATCTTGTCTAACAAATAAAGTCAAAATATCTGGCAAAAATGCACAGTTTATATTTTTTATAATTTTTAGTTTGATTGTATAGTTTTTTTTGGGACAGTCTGTATAGACCGAGCTACAGTCGTTTGAATCAAGTAGGCTCATGTTTTGGGTCGTCCAAGGAATTCCATTGATTAAAAGGATGGCGTCAGCGAAGCAAATCAGTGTCCAGAGAAAAGCGGAACTATTCATCGCGACGGCCATGTGGCGCTACTTTAACCCCCAAAATCATTCACAATTACCCATCATGCCCCTCTCTTATATTGCTAGTCTCGGTCACTCATAAAAATCATTTGAAAATAAATTAACTTGATACATGTATCAGGTCTGGAGGAGTCTGAATGAATTCATTACCATATGAAGGAAAAGACATCGGTTACAACCTTTTTCGAGGTTTAAAAGTATTGTTATTGCAGACCAAAATATACCACATCTTGAAAAAAAAGTTGTTTTTATTAAAACTTGCCATTTTCCACGGTTTTTACATCTAAGATACCAATTATTTGACAGAAACATAGAACATACCCTTATCATCAAATTTGGGGATTCATTGGCTTAGTTGGTCGACGTGCATTCAAATGGAATCTGTGGATAGGGTAAAAGCTGATACTTGATTCAAAAGATTGTGGCTTGCCCCAACTATACGATTGGAATTATCTTGCAGGCAAATTAAAGATAATGAAATAGGACTTTGATCTAATACCAACATTATGGTAATTAATGTTATTTACAAATTCAAAATGGGCGGACACCGAATTGGGTCATTTTTTTTACTCACCCGTATCTCATAAGTATAAAGCATAAAACAAACGTACAGACAAGAATCATGGCCTCTACAATGGGAAAATGTGGAGAACAATTGACGGACGTGTCCGGATGTATTCGAAATGCGTTATAGAGGTTGTTGTTTTAAAAAAGTTGTAGTGTTGTTAATGGCAGCAGATTTTGAACACACACAGAGAACATGTTAGGTGTTCAGAAGATTTCTGCATATCATGAATAGGTATACTGGAGGAGTTAAGACTATTTTAATGATTCCGACTTTGAGGTCTTGCCTTTGAGCAAGCCATATTGGATGTTGTGTCAATATAATGATAAATAACATTATTAACACTTCCTCGTACTTAAAAACCCAGGAGTACAGTCAAAAAAATTGTCTCTATCAGAAATACTTAGGGATTTTTCGTGATTTGGGACATGGTCAGAAGCCACATTGCTTTTAAAAAATGCCACTGCACAAAACTTTGCACACCTTACAAAATATTGGCCTATGTCCTGCTAAACAAAAGATTATAGACAGAAGAAAAAAAAAAACTTTTGTATCCATTCCTCCTTCAGGCTGTATGCGAAACTGCACATGACAATCACGAAAACCACAAAAGAAGAGGATTTCACGCATCTTCTCCAAAACTTCAGAGAGTATACTCTCCTAAGGCAGGTGTGGAGTAGAACGTCAATTTCAGGAACTCACTCTGATTAATAGAAATATATTGCTTGTATGGTAAAATACTATTAATTGCATATTATCTATACTTTCAAAAAAAAGGTAAACCACATTCACTACAGTCTACATTGGATATGCCTTGTGTGGTGTACGCACAATGTTTCAGCACTGTACACTATAAAATAGCCGCGTCTGTAGTGGCAAGCCAGAATATTGTTATGGGGCTCTCAGATTTGTTGCATCTAATACTTTGTAACTATTCATAATGAAAATATTACAGGTAATAGACCACATTTCATAAGGAAACATCTTCGTGTGAGGAGGAGGACAGACAGACAGACCGACCGACAGATAGATAATAGTGTGTGTATGTGTGTGTGTGCGAAGGTGTGTGTGTGTGGTGGTGGTGTGTGCTTTGTGGGATTTAGTTTTGTTTGTTGTTAATGATATTAAACTTGGTAGAAGTGGTTTATCTGTAAGTTTAGGTCTTGAATTACTGATTCCTAAGTTACTAATTAGGGTGCATTTGTGGAACAAAACACCTTCGGCTTCTGTTTATGGTTCACTAGAATCCTCGAGAAAAAAAGTTTTTTACAAATTATACCGACTATGAACGGGGCGTTCGTTTTTGATGTACGATGCCCTCTCTGAACAAAAATATTCGTACCCAGTACTGTGTAGGCACTATATTGGCTAATTCCGTCCGTTTTAAGTGCAGACAAAATAATAGATCTTCCACAGAGTTAACCCGATCTTTCAGTAAGCTTAGGAAACGCATTACTCTATACTTAACTTGCTTCCAGATATTGGCATTTTGAATAGACAGTTTTTAGAGTGTGAAACATTTGACTTGCTGATGGACACCACTCTCTGTAATTACTGTGGTCTTATGCTGTGATGACTCGGTGATGAGGGACCTGTTACGGATGGATAGGAGGGTGGTGGATTGTCTCCAGATCCATGGTAGCTGGGATGGTAGTGAGCCATAGTTGCTATTCACACTCTCCTTCAGGAATGTCTGTCAGTCAGAAAATGACACTATTATTATTGATAGCAAAGTTAAACGTTTATGATATCTTCAGTATGATTGCAGCCATGTTGATCGACCCACGTGGAAAATCAAGGTGGTATGTAGTACATAATGTGTCTTGAAGGAAGTAGCCAATGAATCCGGGCAATGAATGAAACAACCAAACCTTTTGAGTTATATCCTGTTCAAGTTTTTAAGCGATCGTTACTAATTTTCTACTGCACACACTTTATAATCCAATTAAATGACCAGAAGTACCCTATAGACATTCCACAGACACATACTTTTGTCTATTTTTGTCTGTCTATTGAACAGACCCTTCATTCTCGCATTTCGCAATACGGAGCGCCGCCAACGATTGCCTCGGAGAGGCGATGTTTCCAGATGCATCATGGGAAAAAGTCAACACCCAGAGCCCCCGGGGGGCCAGTTGTATTCAAAGGTGGATATGATGTGTGAACACGGACTTCCGAAATGCACCCTAAACAAGTATTTCCACCGACTAAAAAAACATACCCTAAACAAGTCTTTTTGTCAGTTTTTGCTACCTTAAACAAGTAATTAATGCATTGTGTTGATAATATACCCTTATTAACTGACTTTGCTCATGTTGCTTTACTTCCAAATTACAAAATTTTATTATGATTGTGATCTCGCGTACATCACAATTTCAGGGTTCGAAAAAACATACCCTTTTTTCATATTTTGCTGTTTTTGACACCTTAATAATTTACGCGCGTACATCGTCTGTTGGAAAAAGATACCCTTTTTACGCGTTTTTTCTTGTTCACGCATCATATCCACCTTTGAATACAATTGGGCTCTCCAGCCAGAGTCCCGCGTAACACATTATTACACAGGAACACCACGTCACGATCATTTAGTTTGTTTATATAATGGTCGGTTGCGTGATATGCACACTAAAATCGCTATTTACAATAAACCCTTCACAGTACAAACTAACGTTTATACTTTATAAATATTTCAACGCGTTAATTTCATATAGCCTTACCATTATTTTCTTTATTTTATAAACACTACTCAATTTTATAAATGCTGTATATACCCAAAAACGTTGCAACGTGTTCAAACACATGTAAAAACGTTGTTTATAAACTGGTTTATCTAATAAATCTTTTAGACTTTCCCTGGAGCTGAGATATTTTGCAAACAATCGATTACGAATTTGAAGAACATCTCCTTGTCTCCCCTTGCATTTTTGGACCGAAACGTTTATACACCCTCGGTGATAACCCTGGTGATTACTAATAAAATAGCGCAACCTCCGTATTTATCAAGTTTCTTTCAAACTTGCCCTTTTTGTTCCATTTTTTTGTTGGTGATAAAGTGGTTGCATTCACTTCATTCAGTCTTCCACGTAGATACTGATGGGTCAAAAGCTTAAACGCTTAAAAGAGGCAACCCATTCCCAAAGCCCCGTGTAACGAGCATTTTGATATGTTACGTTCTGAAATTACATGTTACTTTTTATATGTATCATTGATTATTCAATTAATAACCTTTTTAAATATATTCCAATGAGACTCCTTGAAATTCATCATTTAAAGTTCATAAAACACTTGACTTTTAGAAAACAACAGTTAGTTCATGTAAATTGTCTTGTGTGATTGCTCATAAGATGTATGAATTGATATGAAATTATGATATTAACCTGTTACTTTCAAAAAGACCAGATGTTTTAGAAAAGGAACGTGAAAGAAAATTTATAACGTTATAAGAACTGGATACACGACATACACTATACCGATATCACAGTTTTCTATTATTTCAAATTCAAATTGCCCAATGATAGATCGCAAAATGATATCACGTAAAGTTGACTTCTTTTCATTTCTTTGAATTAACATGTTATGTTCAAAATATTCCAGGAAAAAAAAAAGATTTCAAACATGGAAGCCATTTTAAATCACGTTAGGGATGTCCAGATTTTATGACCTGTTATTTCATTCCCAGCGTTCATGATCTTTTCAGAAATATCATGTTATTTCCAAAGTAACATGGTAAATTCAAAATCACATGTAGAACTAGAAATGGCATGTTATTTAAAAAAGTTACGTGTGTTCAGATTTTATAACGTGTTCTTTCTTTCATGTCCTTTTCTAAAACATGTATTTTACAAATTTACATGTCGTTGTCAACTTAGACTGCCTTATGACCCTACTGGCCCAAAACACGTATTGGTATCCACAGTTTACATGACATTTTAAATTAACATATCAAATAATGAAATCAATCAGTTTCCAATAGATTAAACTATTTTTATACATTCGAAGATATAATTTTGGTGAAAAAAAATAATTAGTTAAATAATTAAAGGTGCATTTCGTGATTTCAGCACCTTCTGTTTTATTCATTGATCACTAGATATCTTTGAGAAAGCTTATCCTCAAAATTTGAGCTGATCCCAGTTTTGTGTTATGGGCAATTGCTCGTTTCCCACCGTACGGTCCCATAGGCTACTGTGCTGTAATCTCTGTCCGTTTACGGGCAGAAAATACAAAATTGCGAATTTCTTACAGATGCGATCGAATTTGTACGTAAGATTGGGCACACGTGGATTACTAAGGCTAACGGTTCAGATGATATGAAAATCTCAACATTTTTTAGTTAAGTCGGGGGGGGGGGGACGAGGCTGTGGATCTCGAAATGCCCCTTTAACGTGTCATTTCAGCAAAGTAACAGGCAATTTCAGAAAGTAACATGTCAAAATGTTTGTAACATGTCAAAAAAAAGATGAATAATACTTATAGTAAAGTAAAACCAAAGTTTTAAATCGTTTTTTTTTTTCATTAACGGGGGTGGCCGGATTGACCTCGCATTTACAGCAATACTGCTGTGTGAGGGTTTAGATCAGGGTTGGCCGGTATTTCCCGCCCTGGGAAATACCGGGCGGTAATTACCGGTATTTACCGGTAAATACCACCAGGCATATCTTGGCCAAAACGGGAAATACCGGGAAATAACGGGAAAAACTCAAAAAGTAACATTTTCAAAACTAAATTTTAATTAAAATATCATGAAAATCAACTAACAAACACAGATATAAGCACTTTCATGCAATAAATGACCCGGGGGAGGGGGTTGATGGTGTTTTCATTTTATCACTAACTTAGCTATTGGACTCAAGTCTTTTGATCTATAGATTCTTGCACATTTCAATTAATCCATTTCTGTCAACAATTATTTAATACATCAAAATGACTATAAATGTAAGTGGCTAAATAGCCACAGAGAGATAATATTCACTAAATTGGCCCAGGTAAAGAAATGAACTTTGCCAGCAGACAGTGTTGTGTACATGTAGCCAGATGCTAAATCACAAGTACTTGTTAAGATGCACAAGTAAGAACTGGCTGGATGCAGAACATCCTTAACTGCATGGCAGCTTAATTCTATCATTCATTTCTTAATTTTATCCTAGTGTAGCTGGTCCTTTTTCATAAGAACCAAACACCAATTAGTGTCACACCCGGGGTAGCCTCATCTGATTATCTAATTAATACTATACTTGTTGATGGTTTATTATAATCAATTAGTGGAGTGGAGTTGAATTTGAATTTTAACCCTTCAAACATACCCAGATGATTACCACAACATTTATAACTGTAAAATAGAGCTATTTGAGGTTTAAACCCCATGAGGTGTTCAATTGTACTAACATCTCATAGTATGTCCAGTGTCTCGACCAGGTATTTCCCAGTATTTCCCGGTATTTCCAGTATTTCCCGGTATTTCCACCTAATTCCCACCCTGTGGGAAATACTAGTATTTCCCGAGAAATTGCCAACCCTGTGTTTTTTAGATAGCTTTACTAACACATTAAGGGATTAGCAGCGATTTGGTAATCCGAACAACGAAAAAAATCATCAAAATTCATATTTTTATATTTTGTTACTGGCATGGATATGCGAACTCACCTGCAAGTGGGTTGCTTGAAATCCGTGTATTAAAGGCAAGGCAGTACTTTTTTTTTTTTTAATTTTATCTTTGATTTCTATACGTGCTTATCAAAATTCTCGACCTTGAGTTCAAAACCATTTTTCCGTGTGAATACACAAGATTTTCAATCTGTGATATGGTGAACCATGCTCAATACAATTGACCTCAAACACAAACATATTGATCTTTGTTCCATTCTCTACTGTGTAAACCACAATCAGCTGTTTGGTGCAGTTTTTGAGACGTCGTCGCTGTATGTCTATTTGCGGGAGACGGTATGGCAAATTTCCTCAAACACGTTCTTATCGCTGCTAATCCCTTTAACCATGTGTTATATATACCGTACCACAATATGACTGTCATGTGTTCTCAAATCATGGCATAATTGTAAAAAATGTCATTCTACCCCAAGGGGCCTATAAATGCACGGCGATCTGTAGGCCCTAATACCATGTTCTCCGATCATGGCATCATCGTAAAAGACATCTACATAAAACACCTGACGTTTTATGTTCTAAGATAACGGCATCGTCGTAAAAAGACACGCCCAAATGCCTCAGACGCCCAATGTCGGGCCAAGTGTTGTCAATCATGTCATCATCGAAACAGGGTAAAAGACATGCCTTGAAACCCGATCTTTAGCGAGTTTTCTGATCATGGATCTATGCAAAACTCATCGACCCCCCCCCCCCCCCCCCCGCCCCGCCCCGCATCTTCGGACAAGCGATTATCTTACATACTTCAGCTCAGCAATGGGTATGCTGTATGTTGACGGAAAACTAGGTCGAGACTGAAATAAAACCGATTTGTTCATGACTGTCCCATCCGCGATACGCCCCTCCAGTATCGTTCGAAATGGTCTAACCGTAGCCCGGAGGTTGCTCTGGCTTTTCCGCTACGAGAGCCCCTTACTATTCTCCAATAGGGAGGTAGAGGTAGGACGACGTGCAACGCTACGGCAAACGAGCTAGTCTACAGTTTAGCATTCCCCTGCCAACAAGTTCAGTGCATTGTAAGCAGCTAGGAATTACTAGATAGTTATTATGATACAGCTGTAGTAGCTTGTGAGTGTCGGTCGGTTGCACACAAGCAACGGCCAAAAGCTGCAGGTGGCCATGACAATCTTAATTACACTGGGAAGGGAAAACCAAGGCTTTTTTATTCAATAAATATATATTCCGTGTGTTTCAATGGTACGTTTCTGTATTGGCTCCTCTGTTTGTGTTTGTATTGAAACCGTGGACTCTTCATCTAAAAGGGGCCACGTTTGAACACCACTAAATAAAACACTCCATTGAAAAATACACTAAAAAATCCACATCGCGCCCTTTTATGAGGGCGCACACCACCAAATAACCCGGCTCCAATTGACATACACGCTAAATGACTTGAAATAAGTTCAAATTAACCCACGTAAACGTCACATCATACTTAGATGTTTTGGAAGATATTTCTATATCAAAAAAAGATTGAAAATTTGTAAAAATCAGGGTAATTTGATACGATACAGGATAGAATTCGGGATACAGGCTTGTGAATAGACGCCACACTTTTTCCACCCGATACGTAAAACCCATAGCCGTTTATCGGAGCACGGATACTTCCGAAGGCCTAATTATTTGTAGATTCAAAATTATTTATTTTCTGTATTCCAAGTATAGAACATTTGTCTGCCACTATTCATTTTAAATATTATATTTAACAATAAAACAATATCTACGCACCATGCCCACCAATTTGTTACAATCGACGGAATGTTTTTACCGAACTTACCCCACCATTACACAAAATGCGCGACCTGTGATTTAGTGGTGTGCTCCCTTTGAACATACAATTTTTTAGTTCTTTATTTTCAAAACATTACTTCATTTAAGAAAAAGGGTCCTTATATTAAGATATATTCATCCGATTTGAAAAAAAAAATAGCCTTTTTGAACGTGCGAAGTCACAGCAGAAAATGCCTGAAAATGCGCTCTTTTTGAAAAATTGCAGCTATATGGGGTCTGCCAACTGCACAGTATGGCAACTGTGTTTAAAGAGTTTTATGAAAATACTGGCGGCGAAGAGTGAGGAAAGTGAAAACAGGTATGTGAAACAAAGAATCAGATGCAAATCACAAAGCTCTAGGAAGCGATTTCATGGTGCCATAAGCTTCGCCCCCCCCCCTTCCCTTAACAGAATAAAAAACCGAAAAATGACGAATGTGCGCGCCGAATGCATACAATTGCCATTTCGCTCCCACTCTCTTTCTCCCGGTTGGGGATAATTTGTGCGGGATCAGGATAGGGTTAGATTTTAGAATAAGAAGTTAGAGTGGTGTAGGATTAGGGTTAGGATTAAGGTTAGGGTTGGGATTAAGCTAGGTTCCGATAGGGTTAGGGTTAGCTGATCGGTTAGGGTTAGATGTTGAGGTAGGGTTAGGGTTGGTTAGGGTTAGATTTGGGGCCTAGGTTTAGAGTTAGAATTACGGTTAGGGGCGGGTCCATGGTTAAAATTGGGGCTGGGGGGGGGGGGACTAGGCTTTAGGGGTATTAAAAGCTCGCGTGGAAATCCACGCAAAAGTTACCTACAAGATGGTAATGTGTATGAACTGATTCTTGCCTCTTTAATGGGCTTACCCGTGGTCTTTTTTGAACCAAGGTTAGGGTCAAGAGGAGCCCGTTTGGAGACTTATAAAAAATTAAATTATCAGTTATTAATGTATTACAACACACTTAATATGCAAAGTTCAAAGTGATCTTTCTTTCACCATGCTGTCTCTTGGTAATAGAATAACGCAGTGATGACAAAATGCCGTATTTTGGCTCGTACACGGAGGGTAATCAGGATGTTCGCTTTGAAATTGAATGCATTACCGCGAGGAAGATCACAGTGTTATCTCTCGTATAGACAAATATGGTGAAAGATAGATAATCCATAGAAACAGTGCAGCGCTTTCAAGAAACCTTCATTTTTTTGTGCAGCAACATAAATATAGACAAAATCGCCACTTTTAACCAAAAATGGCCAAAATGAACAAATCATGTTAATACGTAAAAAATTGCTGGGTAAAGACTGTTTGTGACTTAATTTCTTCGACAAAAGTCTCTAAATTACACCGTAAGCTTCATTTTAGGACAAATAGCAATTTATTCTATAATAATAATCACTTTGGGGCCTCAATTTTGCTTAATCTGCATGAAAATCCAATTTATGAAGTGCATGCACAATCCTAATACGCCGCTTAGAAGGGCCACACCACCAAATAATCCGCCAATTGAAATACACGCTACAATTGACTGAAATAAGTTAAATTTCAACCCCAAGTAACATCATATTAGATGTTTAGAAGATATGTCTATATCAAAAAAAAAGATAAAATTTTTAAAAAATCATGGTAATGTGATACCGATACAGGATGCAGTCGAGATACAGTTGTGATTAGCGCCACCACTTTTCACCGACACGTAAAACCCAAGCCGTATCCGAGCACGGGATACTTCCGAAGGCCTAATTTATTGTAGATCAAAATTATTTATTTTCTGATATTCCAAGTAGAACATTGTCTGCACTATAATTAAATATTAAATATTTAAAAGTTTTAAAATAATAGACATGAATTACTTATTTCAACAATTTGCTTACAATCGACTGCATGTTTTTTACAGGAACTACCCACCATTACACAAAATGCGGAGTGATTTAGTGGTGTGCTCCCTCTGATTTGCACCCCGCGTGGCAATAGTTTGAATGTTTGAACCGATTTCCCTATAGACCATTAACTAAAAGTTTAAATAAGTTGCAATTTTTTGATATGATTCTAGTATAGATTTTAAGAAAAGGGCATAATATGACAGCGCCATCACTATTTTGAGCCAACATTTTAGGCTCATAGCCGCTTTCGACCACGCCGGAAGTCGAGGGCCTAGTTTCTACAACTTCTTACACACAGCTACACAGAATCGAATTCAAAATTTTGTGATAAGCTTTGCAGCGATGGTCAAGCTATACTCTTTCACGTTTATTATAATATGCCATCCTCATTGGAAAGCGGTTCCAAAGCACTGCAAAATATCTCACAACCCAGCGGGCATAGTCGTTTAGAGCGACGTCGAACAGGTCGAAACGACTTGGCACTTCGTAAACAGGTCGCGGTTTTTAATTACGTCGAAATGAAAATTGAATCGCATGTTTTAGAACGGCGTCAAATCGATTGCATTTTCGACATAAATACTGTGTAAATTCCAAACTATCGACGTCCTTCGGGAAACGGTTTCCAGCGTCGATTGACCACTGGACAGGCTTTGGGTTTGTTTTTACCGGAACGACAGAGAATTCCCCCAAAAGTGCGTGGTTTAGTATTGTGAGCCCTTCGAACACACTTGAAAACATTTAAAAAAAAAAAAAAAAAAAAAAAATAAAAAAAAAAAAACACAAAAAAATCACTCTTTTTTATTGGTTTTTCTCGATTTTGAAAAATATGAACTTTTTAAGAGAAAGTGTTATTTTTGGTTCCCATGCACGAAATATGGAAACGGGAGTATTGATAATATTCGAAATGTCCTTTTTGGGCTTTTGGCACTATTTACTGCGTTTACCCAAGAATGCCTATCTATCCAAACACGTTTTTGTGGAAGTAGGTATGGTTTGTGAGATTATTAATTGTCTCAGGAAAAGTAAATACACATTGAATACAATCACAAATGATGTGCTATTTAACTAGTTACTGCCCCCCCTCACCATTATATGTCACTATGGCGCGTGTATCATTGTGTCCGGAAAAAAAAAATTAGGCGTACATAGGACTTTGGTGTCCAGTTTTTACTATGGTGAATTGTTTATTAAATTAACAATGAAGATATGTATTCAAACTTATAAATTCCAATTTTAAATTACAACATTTGAATCTTAATTTTCATATTATATAATGAAACATTGAACTCAATTACTTTTAATTTTATGGTAATAAAATAAGGTGTCAGCCCGTTAAATGGACACAAAGCCTGTGACATGAAATTAAAAGGGCCTCAACATTGTGTTCTTGTTTTAATGCGCATCAAAACCTTGAAAATATATAGTACATTGTTTGATTTTATAAAGCAAACACATATAAAGCTTTCGTAACATAATAATTGACTGTTTTGGTAATTAGCCAATCATGTATATACGATGCAGTCATTGGTCCCGTGAAAACAAAACAAAATGTGGTGCCCGCTTTCACGTTTACTATGGGAACCAATGGTTTGTTCTGAGAAACCGAATGCAAGTTGACAGGGCTAAGGCTGGCAATTGCTTGGCATACGTAATTTCATGCTATATCGTGTGAAGTTTGAGATAAGCAGTGTATCTAAAATCTTTGAACTTTTGAATATCCTGTGGTAATCTGTGGTCTCGTGTAAACGGGACACCAAATGGTGTCCCGCTACACTTGTGCCTGAAAAACATTGTTTTATATGGCAGGCATGAACATTTGTACTATTAATATTGTGTGCCCCTCAATAAAACAAAATTGGTTGGTGTCCCACTACACGTGGAACCGGAATGCAGCTTTTATTGACAATTGACTAATTTGATTGTATTTAATGAGGAATGGTAATTATCATAGCTTTGTCAGAAAATTATGAGATCCTCCTTAAATTTGTGTTGTCTTTTTCTCTCAGAATGTCACAAGTTGGTACCCTAATTTACGGAAAAACAACCAAACAGCATGGCCGTGCAAATATAAGGGGGAAGGGGTGGGAAACTAGAATTTTCGCATCTTTAATGTGAACTTTTTTACTTCTTCTTCAACCATCCGCATTTCATCTAAGTCAGAAAAGCATACTAGGTTGTTTTTCTCTTGAAAATACCTCTTAGGGATTTGGGTGAGTGTTAAAATACAGGTTAAAACTCAGCGCACGGTTTTTGGGTCCCAAAGAGGAAACCGCGGTTCCCCTTTCCATCAAGAAACAAAGCAACCTGGTGAGGATTAGCTATTCAATTAGACTTTATTGTCAAAACACAACCATCCATTCCATGTATTTCAATGTAGTTCAAAATCGTATGTCTACCAGAATTTAACGCAAATTGCAGACCATAGCGAAAACACGGCATCTAAATAAATCAACCATTCTATGAGCACTTGTCTAAGCGATTTCCTGTGACAATCGTTAAAATTGACTTCCTTTAATGCGGTTTGGTCAAATATAAATGCTAATGTAAAATCCCACAAATTTAAAGAAATCTGAGGCCTTTTCAGACTCGAAAGCGCAAGATAGGGAAAATTGACAGCCCCTATAGGGTTTAGATTTCCCTATAGATCACAACTATAAGTCCAAATAAGTTGCCGATTTTTTTATATAACTCTATAGTAGATCCAATCCATCGTGTCACCAGAGGAAAAGTTTTGGATAAGCGTCGATAGTTGGGAGAGGAGGCCGATAGCTGGCCCTATTCACCGTTTCATGAAACGAACTAAGATAATCTGGCCTGTTAGGGTTGGCATCATCTTTCCATAGTGCCAAGACTTTTATTCCTTGGTATCCAAAATACAAATCCCAAAATTGAATAACATTCGATTCACGTGCTATATGAATACCATTGAAGCAAAATACGATTAGCCAGGTTGTTTTGGGAGTTAATGTAGCTATAAATGCGTTGACGTTAACTTGAATGCTTCATTGAGCAAAGATTTGATTTTTATATGCTGTCGGATGCTTGTTTCAAGGTGCTGTTTCAATAGCGTGGAATTTCAATTCCACACAATGCACATTCCCCTCATTCAATGCTCATAACTGCGGAAAAGTACTAGAGGTGACACGATGGGTTGAATTTACCAAGTTATGATTTTAAGAAAAGGGCATATGAACAAGCGCCATCACCTATGTCGAGCCGACAATAGAGGACATCACAAGTATGTTTTTCCTAGTCATTACATGTCGCCAGTAAAAACAAAAGTAGCAAACTATATCGATCTTTTATCAAAACGTTTTATAACATTTTCCTATAAATACAGGCGCGCGCTGCTCGCGGAGTGTCATTTATATGCAATTACAAACTGAAATTACAAACTAGGTGATATCCCAGCTGAGTTTGTCCGGGATAACGTAACTTCCTATAACATACCATTATCTGCATTGTATCAACGTTAAACCGGGCAGGAAATCACACAAAAATGTTGTTTACTTTTCGAGTTAATAAAAAAAAAAATGTGGATAATATAGTTATATTTTACTACAGATAAAATATTAAAATAATATTGATTTGGTCAAGGAAAACTTAAAGCTCCGGTTTATAGTATGCATATGGAGCAAGAACTGAAGAATGCATGATTTGGCCTCTATCTGATTGTCAGCTCGCTCTCCCCACTCACACCATATAAGTGAGACCTATATCATCATTCCTATTACATCTGCTGCCCATTATTGAAAATGCAGCATTCTGATTGGACTGTTTACTACCCATTGTTCTGCAATAATGGGTCGCCAAGCAGTTTCTATTACATGAAGCTGTTTTAGGTAATGATAGAAAATAAGGTTCAGTGTTGATTTATGGTCATAATGTATCCTCGGGCAGAAAAACTTTCAAATAATGGGCTCGGCTGCGGCTCGCCCATTATGTAGTTTTTCTGACCTCGGACACATTTCGCCCATAAATGACAATGCACAACCCTTTATGTCTTAATTATGAAACTGGTCTTTTTAGTCTTAGTAGGTCTTGCTTAAGCTTTTCGGGAACATTCTTTCATACAAAAGCCTTACAAAAAGCAAATAATGGTATGCTGAATTCAAAAGGCCCTCAAACAACAATGAAATATCCACACTATCAAAACCAACAAGTACGTATAGACTACATATAGGACAGGAGCTAAGAGAGTTTAGCAGCGAAAAGGTACATAAGGTTTGGGGGTATCTTCCGGGTCTTCTTATGTTAGTATAGGGGTATGGATTCGATATCCATATGCTGCGGGACACATCTGTGTAAAAAGAATTAGGGGAGAATAATACGATACAGGGGTAAAAAAAATAATACTCAAATCATGTCTTAATCTCAAATTCTTCGTCTATAGCATAAAGGAACAACAAATTGAGTTCTTGTATGGCCGTGTGTCCTCAGATTGTGGAGGGGTTCGGAAGGTTACAAAATCAGCTGTACAATGGTCAAGTTCTCCAAATGCTCAATAAGTAACAAAATGCTACAATTGTTTGTTTTTATACATTGATTAATAACGATATGGGAGTAAGGAATGAGTGAACACTTAAGACAAACGTTTAGGAACCCTGTGAAATTGAATTAATGACTTAAACTGTGATAATATTGCTATTCACAAAAAAAGGCAACTGTGATGTTTTAATATTTAAAAAAAAAAAAAAAAAAAAAAAAAAA
>JAMKCH010057730.1:0-51369 GCA_023653785.1 Ophioderma brevispina
CCATAACAGAGGGCAGCTATGCAACATCTTCCTGTTTCTTCATTTAAGTAATAAATGGTCATTGAAATGGAGGCATGCTCTTGGCTTTGCTTTTTCCAGAGAGAATGCCCCTGAAGCTTCTCAGACTTTTCTCATTTTTTCTTGACACAAGTGTATTTTGGGGATAAAAAACACCTTACGTACATGATAAAGTAGTTGTCAAACACCAACTCAAAATTGATGGTGAAATATAACTATTATGATTATAGAGGGCCTCCATCTCTCTTTATCCGGCGATGTCCTTTAGTTGACTGTTTTTATAATTAAAACACTATTTTTAAATCTCTGAGTCTGTCTTAAGTTATGTTTATTTTAGCTACAGCATGTTTACAAATTGCCTCCCATAAATCAATCATTTGAGCCCTTTCAAGATAAATTTTACCTAGGAGGCATGAAAAATTGCACAAAGTGTAATTAAACTTTCATTCTTTGACCTAAAATTCAGCTATGGAGAAAGACATTTCCAGGGAAGGAGCTTCCCAAATTCTCCACCTTTTAAAGCTGTGGGATTAGGCTTTGCATCACATATTATATCTAAGTGCACGGTTTCCCACCACAATACTGCACGATTTTTAATTAAGAACCTGTCAAAAAAGCCTTCAAAGAAGCCCAGAAATGAAAATATGAAGTACAATTTCCATTTTTTCCCTTCCTTTTGGATAGAATGAATATTGGTGCAAAAACCGGAAAGAACATTTTTCTTGCGTATGAGGCAGCAGCTAAATGTGTGAATTTGGTGGAGCCAGCTCACTGTTGATTGGTTGGGGTTTGAGAAGTCTATATCCACCGGTGGACTAAAGGTAGGGCACTCATTGAGAATGCGATCCGAAGTCTTTGATGGAGAGCCACATTGGCAGGCTGGAGATGGTCACACCCTCTCATCGGTGCATATTGCTCTTGAAACGACCGAAAAGAACATTCATTTGACTTCTCTACTGAGTTGATGACATGCATTGCTCAATGACTTTAATGTTAAGATTATTAATAGCTGAAGTTTTTTTTTTCCATCATTGATCAAAAGAGGCCTGAGGAATCATTTTTTTGTACAGTAGGCCTACTTTCCAGTCATTTTCAGAAAGAGTCAAACACTGTCATTTTCCCCCTTATTTCACACTACTGTAAATTGTACTGTCATTTTTTTAGTGCAGATCTATATAAGCAATAGTTTTGGATGCTGTAGGGCTGTCGGCTTTCCTGGATTGTGCGAGAGACTTCCGGAATTGAACTCAATCTCCCAGTTGAGCACCTAAATCTCCCAGATTTTCCTCCTTCTGATTTAAAAATAGGTATTTCTTACTCAGAAAAAGTATTTTCCGAATGTCAGTATTTTGCATCATTTTCATACTATTACTAAATATGTACTCGTTGGCATTAAAGGTGTATTTTGCGATTTCAGCACCTTCTGTTTTATTCATTGTTCACTTTGAGAAAAGCTTATTCACAACTTTAAGTTGATCCTGACCTTGCGGTTTTTGTGTTATGAGCAAATGATTGTTCCCCACGGTCCCATAGGCCACTGTGCTATAATTTCTGTCCATTTATGGACAGAAAATACAAAATTACGAATTTCTTATGCAGGTAAAGAATTATTCCACATGGAATAAAAATCTCCCACGTTTTTTTAAGGCAAGTCGGGGGGGGGGGGGAGCGGGTCTGTGGATCACTAAATGTCCCCTCAAAGCCAGTATATCAATTTTTTCGAAATGTAACAAATCTGCGACCCCTATTTTTTGCAATCGAATTCCATTTTTTTTGCACTGTTGTATTGGAAATTGTTGTAGTAAACACCCCTGGAAGTGGCTAAGCATAACACGTCATATTTGTCAAGAAATTATGATTTTTATGCTTTGTTTACTAATAAAAGTCGGGATCCAACTTTTTTTTCTAAAGGTCTATAAACAGTCGTAAATGGCATCTTCAAGACCGCATATGCTTAACTGTCTGTTTTTCACAAAGAACTGTAATATAAGTTGTTGATATGAACTAACACTAGCAATATAGAGACAAAATGAGCATTTTGAATAGTGGCTTTGAAACAACCACCACCATGTACAAAATGACACAAAAACGGACATTCGGGAAGTACTTTTTCCCAAGTAAAAATACGGAAAATGATCATGTTATTAAAATAAAAATAAAACATATTAAAAAGTAACAAAATAAGTACAATGTTAGGCAAAGAGGGACACTGTATTAAAGACCCCTAGATTTTAAGATTTTCAGTCTACAAAGACTTCATATGGTTTCCCACTTTTTTTGTGACTTTTGGATGGTGCAGCGCGTTAATATTTTCATATTTAACCATTTAATTGCTATATGCTTTGTTTTAAAGTGTTAACAAATTCACTCCAGTGGTGCAAAGGGATAGGCCTACAAGATTATGAACCTGTTATAGACTGTCCCACAGTCTCGGCTCTGTCTTCGGATTCAGGGCACAGTAAGTTCATAGACAATAAATCAAACTTCTTTATTTATTTGGAATTGCACTTTTACAACAGTCGCCCTCACCAACACGGTGCATCCAATATACAAAACAAATCAAACACTAAAATCCTACTAAAAAATCAGAGCTCACTGGGCCCTCCCTCGACCCTTGGACATCGGTCCTTTAATACTGCGCTGACTCATTTTTTACCCCAATGGCCACCCATACGAACCAACTTGTCGACGGATTGACAAAATTAAAAAAAAACACTCGCTGTGGATTTGGTTGACTCAGAGAGATTGTAGTCTGCATTACCAGTCGTTTATACCACAGACCCTCCCTGAGTCGAGGGTCTAACCTGTTATAGATTTGTTGTTGTTTTTCTCACGCCAGTGAGTCTACTCTTGATTTAACAGATGTCTCACTTGTACATTTCACCCTTAACGGTAACAGTGTTCAGAGCAACTTGTGTAACAAATTTTATACTGTAATGAGACTATCACATGACACCTTCTCAATTAATACAGTCTCATTGCTTAATGCACATTTCAAATATATTAAGACACCTAATCAGACACAGTGAACATGGTTACCCAAGAATGAGATTGTGATCACAAAACTGTATGCACTATGCAATCATGTTTGTGATTGGTTCTTTGCTAGTTGTCAAGGAAACGTGCTGTCCTTGCATACCAGAGCAACTTGTGGGCACTGTTTATCTTCATGTTCACTGTCCAGTGCTACCAAGGTGGTCTGTATAACCATTGCATGCTTGCATCTATTAGTATTACAAAAAAGTACTCCGTGCAAATTGATCATATAGGCCTATTTTAGCACTTTGCATACAATGCAAATGGAAATGAAGATTTAAAAAACACGGCAAGATATTTAGAACTATTACTTTGATGATGGTTGCCCTGGGAAATGACTATACTCATTAAAATGTCTTTGTGCATGTTGGACTATTTATTTAATGCGGATAAATTTAGTGTTATCCGACAATGCCTTTTCTCCCCAACAGTTTTTCCTTGTGGAAATCTTGGAAACCAGCAACCGAAGACCAAAACAACCAGTGTCTTATTTTAAAACCCAGAGCAGTAGTTTTACTCAGTCTCTGCTTTGGACTGGGTCAAATGATACATTGTGTGGAATAAACCTGCTTGTATGTAATAAACTGCTTGATATTCTGCGATGAAGATTTCTATTCACATTTGACAGCTTTAGACTGTCAATGTGAGTTATAAACACGTTGCAATGTAAATATGAATAGTACTTGCCCAATTCTAATGTGACATTGGTACATTGAGAATTTATTTTGTATATTCATGACTATACGCCAGCTTTTAAAGCCTATTATAAGTTATTATTAACACAATATTCTAAGCATTTTACAAGAAGATCAATTGCTAGTAAAAACTGATGCAAAGTTAACATGGAAAGTTGTACTTGATAGGTCATCCGATAGATCAGAAAAACACTAAGAGATCGAAGAAGTATCAAAGTGTCCAGTTTAAAATTTTACATCCTCAAGTTTGTTGTCTTAACAATTAAAACTCGGGACGACTTTAAAATACCAGCAAAATAATGTGTTGTTCATGAAAGTTGAAAATGCAATTAAGCAGGTTTTCCTTATAACAAATAAACAGTGGATTTAAAAAGTTATGGCAAACAGTGTACTTATTTTGTGATCTGTGTAAGTTCAAAAATTGCATTCTATAAGGTTTACATATGCGCTACGCCCTACAGCCATGTTTGTTATTGATAAGCCTACCTCACAATTGAATTCAGTAAATTCCTCATTTTTTCAAAAACAAAAAACAAAAGTATTAAAGCTTGCTATTTTACAAAGTTTTTACATCAATCCTCAAGTAGTTACCAATAAAGTAGACATTTATTTTGCAATTATTAAAAGTTGCATTGTGAGATTTTACCAACATCTTTTTTTTCTCTTTATAGTTTTGAGGGAGTTGCTTCACAGTTATATACACATTTCATTTTATTGATGTATTACCAATGTTTGTATAGATTCTCCATCTGGCAGTTGTGTTGTAATTTCTCTGTATTCTACTTGAAGTTGATTTTAATAACCCATCCCTCCACCTAAATAGATACACCCCTTAGTTATTTTGTTTTGTATATTATGACCCTTGTGTTTACAAACACACCCTTCCTTAAGGAAACCGGCAATGAAATAGAAAAGAAACAAAAAATATGTTAAAGGCACTTTGCACTTTGCCAAATCTGACATTCCAAAAAATATAACAATCTGATTTTGCATTTCTGCAACAAGTATAACTATCCTAACATAACCCTGTAAAAAAGTTATAAGGCTTGCGGAGCCCCAACCTAATTAAAACAAAATCGGGATATTTTGGTCACTTGTGGTCCGTACGAACACTTCTTATAATACATAATTGAATGAGATTCAAATCTATACTTTATTCTTCACTTCTAGATTACTCCTTCAAAATTTCTGTAGAGTGCCTTTAAAGGTCAAGGTATGCGTGAGATTGTCTTTTTAAAGAAGATTCTTGTTTCAGGAATGCTTTATTTTAGAGAGCTTATCTCATGATGTAGTTCATATGTGTATAGGTAGCTTAGTTTCCAAGTTATGAGCCTTTAAAGTTGACTTTTTACTGAACCTTTTTGTGTCATTTAAAAAAATGAACTAAGTTCCTACTGACATTTTCCTTAAATGGGAAGGCTTTCAATTGATCTTCAAGACAACACAATCCATGGGCTTTAAAAGGATGCCACCCTGACGCCTGCCTGGATCCTTCTTGAGACCTAGCTGTCATTGTTACACTGTTAAACGCAAGCTATTTTTTTTTACAAAAATCTCCCTGATTCCAAAATCAAAAATTTCCTGACTCCAAAACCTATGTTGCAGCTCTGGATGCTGTTTGCTGCCCTCTGTTGTTGTAATCCATCTACCTGCATGGTGTTTGATAACAAACACCTGGATAAGGATAGTCAAGCTATTGTGTTTTATAGCATTGTTCATTGTCAAGTGGAGACCAATTTATTTTTTATTTTTTCCTCAAAATCTAATAACATGTTATTTATTTAGAGAATAGAGGTTATGATTTTGGGAATCGGTATTCTCTCTACGATGAATTGACAACAAGCAATGCTATTATTTTAAGTGGAAGAACGAGGGCAGAGGCCAAGTTCTTCAATGCAAAAATAATAATGTATGTATAGACGCAAATAAAGGACTTTAGTGGAGGTACATATATGTGGAGGACAAAGGTGATTGGGGTCACTTTCAAGTTACTCCTTAACTAGGTATTCAAATTTTCAGTAATTCCCAAAGAGTTCATCATAGAATACAGCAAAAACAATAATGCAGAATGGGTCACATTTGTTTTTAAATAGTGTTGGCCTATACTCTGTAAACCTAGAAGTACAAAGTAATCAATAAACTCCCACACAAGTCTCACAAGGAATACCTGGTATGTCGACTTATACGACCAGTGTTTTGTGTATCAGTGCAAGAGATTTGTTTTGTTCATACAACATGCGCTGTGTCTTAAATCGCGTGCGATTTCATGGATTTAAGACTGCGCCTAAGCGTGTTTGGTAGTAAAGCGCGATAAGGCTGCGCAGCGCATCGATTATTTACTTTGTACTTCTAGGTTAAGAGTCTAAGTAAAGGGGCATTTATGATCCACCAGGCTGCATCTCCCAACTACCTAAAACAGTAGAGATTTTTGATATCACTGAAAACTGTTGTCAAAGTGTAGTATGTGTCCATAATTTTACATGCAGATTCTCACCTAGCCTAGCATGAGCAGCATTTTTGGTTATTTACCACTAATTACTGCTTAGTAGAAACATGCAAAATGAAAATGTCTTGAGATGCAATGATGAATGTGACATGTTTGGACGAATCACAGTGCCGCATTTTCAATCATGGGCAGTAGAGGTAACAGAAGCCAAAATAATACAGCAGTATCTTTTTTTCCAAACAAATAAAAAATAAGATACAATCTCTAATAAGAGTGGGTAGTATGTAAGTAACCTTTGTTTATCCATAACTGGGAATAAAAGTTCAATGTCAATGTTTAGAAATAAGTTCTGAAAACCCTGATTTGGCATTGTTTTTTTGTTTTTTGTTTTTGTTTTCTTGAAATTAAAAGATTTGGCCCAAGTCTAAGCATTTAGCATCCTGAGTAATAGCTCTGGATTTTGCTCTGTCTTTCTGAATTTACTCATTTGTCTTTATTTATTGATTAAAGGCACTATCAGTGATTGCTAAATCAGAAAATTGAAAAAATTATTAAAAAATCAGATTTTTGCATGTTGTAACAAGTATAGGTGTCCTAACATACCCTGCAAGTGATAACCCTTGAAGCAACCTAATAAGGACAAAATCAGATATTTTAGTTATCACTGTCCATAGGGACACTTACTACAACACGTAATTGAATGGGGATTTATATCTTTGAAAACTGCTGTTTCTTCCCTCTGTCATTTTTTTCAGTTGAAAAATATATGTTATGAGAGTCCTAAAGACTTATCCTTCACTTTTAAGTTATTCCTGCATGTTTCAAATATTTTTTTATCTCTTGGGTGAATCACTGACAGTGTCTTTAGAGAGAATGGGAAACAAAGAGAAACCCGATGCATATTTCGATATTTATATAGTCTTGGAAAGTCTTTTAGCTTGAAGCAGAGCAAAATCATACAAAAGATTTTATACCCCCCCCCCCCCCACACACACACACAGGATTTTAGGATTATTCTTTCTGGCTAAACAAAATGTAAGTGCTGGAATCAGAGAATAGTGTCAGAACTTGGATACAAAAAGGGTTGCTGTATAATTATGCATACCTACCAACCTTCCCTGTTTTATAGGAATCATCCCTATTTTGAACTTAAAGGTCCATGGCCCGATTGCAAATAGCCTCGTCCCCAGAACCCCAGATTTTCCCGGAAGGGGTCAATATTTTGGTGTCTAAAGAAAGCTACTATTTTTCTCATTTACCCTGTGAAATCTTAGGGCCAAAAGGTGTTTGGTTTGGATGTTATGAACGAAAATGTGCCCCATTTTGGTCGACCAATATTAATTTTACACGGTACTCTATGGGGCTTACAAAATCACGTATTTAGCTCTCACATGAAAACGGATTGAAATATCGGCGCTAAACTTTACAGATGGGGTTTTGGGGTCAAGGTCATTCAATCAAGATGAAAACTTAATATAATTAAATCGGACCATCCCCCTTTAACAAATTGCAAAAAATAGGGATATCCTGATTTTCTAAAATTTCAAACAAATCTTGAAATAATTGCCAGAAAATTTCTGAATATTTTTTTGGCTCCTGAAGCTCTTCCTTTAGCTTAAAAACCCAGTAACTTTATAAGACACTGCCCCTGTGTACTCTACTAGAGGCCCTAAAGTGGATCAGAAATAAACACCACCAAAAAGGGCTTTTGTGATGAGGTGTTTGTGACACATACATTCTGATTTCTGGGTTCTCACTGTTGGCAGGTAGGTATGTGTGTGTATTATGCATTTTCAGCTTAAACTCAAGTTCTTGGGAAGTATCTAGTCCAAGGCCTTTCCTACCCAAGGTTCTGCAAACAACCAGGCTCTGTCATTCCTATAAATAAACTTGGCCTTAATTATTTCAGGGCAGCCAGCAGGCCGTTTCTTGGTACTCCTTGAAATAAGTTTTTGATGAAAGGTGTTCAATAGCGACATTGGCAATCAAGTCTTGTAGTGGCTTAACTATTCAAGACATTGGCCTTGGTTGCTTAATAGTGTCATTATAGGTCTATGATTTTTGTTATTGAGTCAGACAATACGGTGGTCCTTGGCCAAAGACAAGGAAGTTTTATTGATTGGCTTCATGGAAGTAAGGATTTGTTGTATTAGGAATTGATAATTTTCAAGGAGTTTTGTCTTCAATAGGATCTTGGTTTGGTAACCCTGAAAAAGTTGCATCACACAAGGTTGGCTCCTTGTGAGACCAACTGAATTTATGTATTTCAGAAGCACCATTTTCTGTAAAATGAGGGCCTGTTTCAAAAGCAGTGCTTGTCACTAAGTGAATACCACCCCTCAATTGAAGAAAGAATAACAAACAACTCATGAACATTTCCCACATCACTAATCCAACAATTTGTAGAAGCTGTGCTTACATGATTCAACATAAAAATGTACTAAAGTTGGAGCCCATATTAAAATCAATAAGATCAATTATGTACAAACATTAGAAGTCCAAGTAAAAAATTAAAACCTGTTTAGCATCCAATTTTTTAAAGGAAGGACTTTTTTTTTTTTAAATCTGAAAAATAGGGGAAATATCGTATGGCAGGTGCACTTTTACCATACATCCACACAGTCATTGGTAGAAAGTTATCAGGAGTGATAGGAGATTTATATATCCTTTATTTTTCCAACAATGAAGAATTACAGTCACACACACACAATTCCCACACAAAATGGGGCAAAATTTTTGCTATTTTTTATTAAAAAAGGGCAAAACAAAATTTGCTCCCGTAACCAAAAATTAGTTCATAGTGCAACATGGGATCCTCATTTGTTGAGGTCAAGGTCACATACCAGGTCAAAGCATGTGAGGTTTGTAAGTTGTAAGATGGCTGAAAATTTAAAATAGCACCTCAATTGAAAAGTCAAGTTCAATCGAAACCAAACTTGGTTTATGGTATTACTACAACGGCAACCCTATTTTTAGGTGGTTCAAAGGTCACATATCAAGGGCAAAGGTCTATGAGGACATTATTCACCAAAATTGATTAAAATGTACTAGTAAATGGTCATTACCAATCACTGATTGGTCACAAAAACTTAGAATTTTGAGGTGATGTGAGCTGATTATCAATGCATGTCCGATGTTTCTAGGCGAGTCCACATGGACTCGAGATGTATCAATTTTGCTTGAGTCTCTGCGTGAGTCGACTTGCAGACTAGCGCGAAATTCTACCCCTGGGTGAATCATGATAGTTTGTGTCTTAAAGGAAGAGAAAAAAAAGAGAAACCGGATTGCATATTTTGATATTAGTCTTGGAAAGTCTTTTAGCTAAGAAAGAAGTTATCAGGAGAGTGAGAGGAGGTTTTATCAGACTTTTTATTTCTTTCCAGCCATGGAGAATTACAGTTAACACATAACACAAATTCCCACCAAAATGGGGCACATTTTGCTGCTATTTTTTTAATTAAAAAGGGCCAAAATTTTGCTCCTTAAACCAAACTGATTCATAGGTGCAACATGGATCCCTCATTTGTTGAGTCAAAGGTCACATACAAGGATCAAAGGCCATGTAGGGTTGTCTAAGTTTGTAAGTTGTAAGATAGCCGGAAAATGTAAAATTGACCTCGATTTGGAAAAAGTTCAAGTTCAATTCGAACCAAACTGGTTTTATGGATACTACACGGAAACCCTCTTTGTATATGTATTCAAGGTCACCATATCAAGGGCAAAGGTCATAGGAGGCATATTATTCACCCAAACAGCGAGGCAGGCGAAACTAGCGAGTCCAAGGGACTACGATGTATTTTTTTTTTTTTTTTCATAAACAGGACAGAAATTGCAAACAGTGGCAGCTGTAAGTTCAATTCTTAATGTTGAAGATGGTGTGTGCACAAAGACCTAAAATAGGTGTGTCACCCACGAGATTTCAGCTATAGGGTTGTTATTTTTTTTTTTGTGGGAAGGGTGGATTGTGGAACTTAAGTTTAAGGCCAACTGAAAATTACAATTTGGAATTTTGGCTTCAATGGATATTCTCAATTTT
The DNA here is from genome assembly GCA_023653785.1 of Ophioderma brevispina. Lineage (NCBI taxonomy): Eukaryota > Metazoa > Echinodermata > Ophiuroidea > Amphilepidida > Ophiodermatidae > Ophioderma > Ophioderma brevispina. The sequence goes on from JAMKCH010057730.1 coordinate 10,232, forward strand.
ATGGCTTTAAACTGATTAAAAAATAACCCCTTGTAGCTCCTAGAGAAACAGTTTTAGAAAAGAATGATTGAAGGTTACGTTTTTTAACCACTTCAACCCTGGTATATTCTGTGTAGGTTTAGGGTTAAAACAAATAATTCAGTAGTTTTTGAGATGGCTTCTCAAAGGACTACAGGCCAGTTAGGAAGCCATCTCATAAACCACTGACCTAAGACTAGGCTTGTTTGTACTCATTTGAATGCATTTTTCATGCTGATTCTGAATATGGCCATGAAAAATGCTAATTTTGAGATTCTTGAAACATTTGAAAAATATATCAATGAGTGACAATAGTTCCTTAATTTGCATGGCTTAAAATGTTGAGAATTAGGCTCGGTAAGAATATGTTGAGTGAGCCACCACCCACCTCACCCCTCAGGGTTTAGTTTGCAAAAATTGATTGCAGCAAAAAAGGTTAGCTTTCCCATTTGTGAAAATTTCTACTGGTAAAATTAGTCATTTAACAGTATATCAACCAGAATTGTTAAACAATTTCAAAATTAAGTACATTGGAAAAATAATGACAATTTCCTTCTCGGAAGCTGTATGTAGCAGGTATCATGCCAGCTTACAACAGAATTTGCATTACTCTTCTATGTTTCAAATAAGCAGTGGGTAGGACTGTAAACAGTCTGTGCTTCACTTAATCCATACAAAAGACACACTCATTGAACCTGTAAGTGGAATATGATTAGAATAATGTAAGGGAAAAATCTGTATTCACAAGCTCTGTAAATTATTCTTTTATTTTGTGTGTGTGTAGATACCTGCGGGGTGTCAAGGACATCTAAGGCCAGGAAGATGCCGTACAAAATGAAGCGTACCTGCCGAGCGTTGTGCAGCATGATGTGAGGAGAGAGAAAGTATACCAGGATTAGCCTGAGGTTAGTAACAAGAAAGAAAATAAGATCGATTCGGAAATTTTTGTGATTTGGTTGTTCAGTTGCATGCTCCACTTGTTGGTATGCTAGTGTGAGTCTAGTGCATGACTGCAGAATTAGTGCTTTCCATCAGTCGGCCTATAGAAAGCATGTTCAAGATACAGTGATTGATGGTGGCATGGTGTGTAAGAGATCGTCCTGTGTTTTATGTAGTGATAGTAAACCCCCTATCACAGTGGGGTAACCGCACATATTCATTTTGGGGGAAAGTGAGGGCGGGGGTATATTTACCAATGTAATTTTGGGGCATCACACTTCAAAGGTGAACACAGTATGAACTGTTAATCAATACTAGGCCCTATACATTTATTACTTTTCCTGATCTCATTGGGGGGGGGGCAAGAATTTTGAGTGGATTGTCTCCCAAAAAAGGAAAGTTACACATCAATTTTTAGTCAAGTTTTTAAAGGCCCATTTTCAGATTTAAAGGTGCATGTTCTTATCATCTTTATGACCTCCCTGATTTACCCGGAAGTAGTATCGATTTTGATATCAGATGAAAGGACGTATTTTTTCTCATTGTCGTCCTGAAATTTTAGCCCTCAAATCCATTTCATTCTCGAGATATAAACAAAAAACTGCCATTTTAATGGTTTACCATCAATATTAGCACAGTATTTAATAGGACTTTGCAATATTCATTATTGCTTCTGTTATCAAAACTGCAAGTTTGTTTCCCATGGTACTTGATGGGGCGTTTGTACAATGCCAGGCTCTCATATCAAGTAGAGAACACAATAGACATAAATTGGAACAAGCACCTTTAAAGGGATAGGAGATTTTCTAAGGTTACAAAATTCTGTAAAGTTGCTCTTGGAGGTTATAGGACATCTACCAGAATGTTTCCAAAGGCTTAATTTGACAAAAGTAGAAAAGGAAACCCAAAACTATGTTTTGAACTTTTGCTGTCCTATGTAGTATGCTAAGGCAAACCCACATTATGTCTGAAAACATGTTGTCATTAAAGTGACATGAGGAGATTTTTTTAGGATACGAATTTCTCTAAAATTTCACGGAACGGTTGTTAGAACACCTAACGAGAACGTTCGAAGGTTTATTGACAAACAGGTGCAAAAGTAAACCGCCAAACCTTGTTTGAACTTGGCCTGCTATCGTAATCGTTCCCATAGAAAACCATGATTTGACTTTCTGTCGTGACACAACAGAAAGTACTAAATCATATCTATTATACATAAAACGATGGCGTATCGGCTATTAAATCAAGGTTGTGACCATCATTACATTGGTAAGCATTCCAAATATGAAACAACGGGGTTCGAAAAAATGGGGGCGTTATTCCTCGGAAATCTCCCCCATTATCTTTTAACACATGTGGAGTGTATGGCACAACAACATGAAATTACTTTTCCTTGGACACATACCTCAAAACTTTGTCGATCCCAAAGTCCCTCCAAATGCCAATGCCACGATATTCCTTGTTCTTCTGGGACCCAAACCCAACCTGAGACCGTATAGAAAGGCGATGACTGTAGTGAAAAAAATCTCCAAGACATAAAATGTATTTTTTGCCAAAAAATTGCGAATAAATCATTTCTACAACTCCAACGACACAAGCTGACAAGGCAGTTGAGGTCATGCTAGTCAAATGGGTCAAAAAACGTGTTAATTGTTACAATATTCTCAATGCCTTGCCAGATATTTCAGTCGCAGTGAGCGATTGGCGTGCGCTTTTTGTTACGAAATTTCGGACCAAAGATCAAGTATTGCGCATGCTCAAAGCAGAAGAAGTCGCTCAAGCGAATGGAAGTATAATCAGGATCTAAAAGTCAGGTAAAATCAACTACCGGAATCAGAGGGGCACATTCGTATAGGCCTCTGGTAAAACAAGTCCTGCAGGAGAAAAAGGTGTTGTTTCTGGAAAATGATGGATTTATGCTGTTCGAGACTAATCATGAGGATTAAACGTCGGACTGAAAAAGTAATGTAGTATCAAAGGAACATATATCAACTCCAATTCTGAATTGCTTGCAGGCTGTATTTTAAAAATGCCTACTGTGCTAAAATAGCACTTCTGAAGATGAGTCAGGTGTGCTGTAGGTGTGCATTTGTATCCATTGAAATATATTTTACCCAGATTTAGGTGTGCTGAAAATCGCACTCTCAGACCATTTTAGGTGTGTGATGGGTGCATAGCACTGCCCACGCACCTCAAAAGACAAGGCCTGGCTTTGGAAATTTGGTTTGTATGAAGTGTGATGAAAAGTTGGCTCTTGAAATGCCTGTTAACAGGAAAAGTAAGTTCATGTCGTTGTTTGTGTTGCCTAACTCCACATTCGTTAATGACAACATGGAAAGACAAAATATGGAGTATCCTAGCAGAACACTGTACTTTAGGCCCTCCATAGCAGAAGCATCTTTTGAAGGGTTTATTGGTCAAAAAAGTAGAAAAGGAGGGAAACTAAATAGGTATTGAATTGTTGCTGTCCAGAGGAGAGAAGCACACTTTGATTTCTGTGTGCATGTACAGAGAAAAATACTACATCATCTTTATGGGCATCTGCAAGAGGGACATAGGGAAGTGTTTTGTAGTGTGTTGTATCTGTCTTTGTCTACATAGTGTCTTTGGTCAAAAATGTTAACCTAAAACAAATTGCCCACTGTTTCCACATTTACATGCACACATTTATGCACTTGCATGTAATGGTTCCTTGGTTTGGTATTGGTGACACTGTGCCGAGTGGTTGCTGTCCAACAAAGGTTCATCTAGACGGTCAGGGCGAATTCAATTTGTGAAACACTGCAAGGCAGCTGACCCACGTATGTCTGTGTATCTGTGTGTGTGTCTCTGCAGGTCAAAAATATGTTTAACCTAATATATTGCATGCCGTATTGATGTTCCGTAAAAAAATACGATGATGTAACTTGGTCGAAAGGTGGGGGCGGGGTGGGGTGACTGGTTGGTGACCTTGTACCTTGGGGATCCAATTCACATACCGCGACGGCAGACGAGACTCGTGGTCTGGGGACCGCGGTGTATTTTCTGGTATTCACTTCCTGTTTGATTTAGTACAATGGTAAGCATTCTGCCAAAAATCCTGGTTTTAACAAAAAAAAAAATGGGGGTGCATGGAAATTCGCGTGCTCTTTAGAATGTGTTTTTAGCCTTGGACAGGAGTAGCTCTACAGGTGTGTTGTTTTGTGTCATTTTCATCTGCTCATAATGATTCTTATCAGGTAGTAAGAGAACCTACCATGTATAGCAAAACTAATGTATATAAACCAGGGTTCCCAACCTTTTTGACACGAGACCCCTTTCTTGACCAACCCCTAGCTGTTGGCGACCCATTGCTAAAGATTCTCAAAAGGAAATTTGACCAGTCAAGGAAAAAAATTGAAGGTGTTATGGAGAGGCATTGTCAGTGGCAAGCCAGTTTCAAGCCAGGGAAGGGACAAAAAGGTTCCTTATCTACCAGAAAAATCTGAAGCTACTGATGACAGGAAAGCAAGGGCAAAACTTTAAAAAATACTTTAATGTATCCACATCCACTCCAGTGATAAGAACTTCGGTTGGTAGCATTCCAAGTGCATGGTGCACCCCATTCCTAAAACAAGTGAACACGAAGGTGCAAAAAATCCCCCTAAGTATTAGAATCGAGTTGAAGTGTGGTCTTGAACAGTTATGATGAATTGCGCGCGAAGTACAGAAATTTCACTAAATACAAAATACAAATTAATTGATTAATCAAACCTGCAAAATCAGTTTGGCTTGCTGACATAATTAATGATTGCCAATTCTCTTCCGGCCTTTTCTCAAGTACTTCATTTTCATTTCAATTAACTGTGCGAACCCCTTAAGGGTCGCCTTACGACCCTTTTGGGGTCAAGACCCCCAGGTTGGGAAACCATTTTCTAAAACTAATGGACAGCTCCTGATACATTTTTGAACAAAGGCTAACACTATATCACACTACTGGCAAAATGCACTGTTAAGAAAAAAAAGTGCAGAGAAAACACCCCCACAGAAAAAAAAAAAGTGCAGGGAAAAAAAAATAATTCCAGTACAAAAGAAAATAACAAAATTGTTAAAGAACAAAACAAGCACAAACATTAATGAAATGATTAAAAAACATAAAAAAAATAACTTTCTAGAAAAAAAATAAAAATAAAAAAAAACAGGGTGGTATGGGGACCTGCATGTTCTAGATTCGTGGGAAGCACGACACAGCTTCCGAGAGGACATTGTCGATCTTGTTTGTAGTCCAATCACCTATTATTAAACATTCAGAAGTTCTATTTTTAAATTGGCTGTCTCATTTGTTGTACTATTTTTAACATTCTTTGATACATTACACCATACCCAGGTGTCTAAGCTAAGCGAAAGTTATAAGGGTAATGTTTTTAAACATTTAAAGGTGCTTGTTCCTGATTTAGGTATATTGTGTTCTCTACTTGATATGAGAGCCTGGCACCTTGCAATTACACCCCATCTCAAGCACGAGTGGAAACAAATTGCGGTTTTTTATGGTAGAAGCAATACTGCGTATTGTAGTGGATGAGCCCCCAAGACATTAGAGTAGCCTTATTGGTACCACTGGGGGGCAAAGAGGCATTTATACCAGGGCTAACTCCTACTATGACTACACAAAACATTTTTTTTGTTTATACTTTGTGAATGAATGGACTTGAGGGCTCAAATTGCAGGACGATAATGAGGAAAATACGGCCTTCCCGATATTAAGTCAATACTTATACGGCTAAATCAGGGGGTCCCACGCGATTGGAACACTGCACCTTAAAATATGTTTATCTGCAGTTCTTTTCAAAGAGAAAGATTCAGCTAAAACTAATATTCCCTAGTTATTGCTGGGAAATTTTAATGACTAACAAATTGTAAGTGTGAGGGAGTGAGCTATGGGGATTCTACAGTGCCCCTTAAAAGTGGGAAAAGGGGCCTAATTGTAAAAGGTTAAGTAAAATGGACGACTTCGTACACAGGAAATAATGCCTCATCTCCTTTACGAAAGAGATTAGGCCAGAGGTCACCATGTTGCTGTATGGGGAGATCGCTACACCTCTCTACATCCAGCGAGTCTGTACTTGCCTAACATTTAATAATGCCAGTGCCTATTTATAATACCTGGGTAGGGATGAGTATGGAGGTAAAGCACCTCTCAAGTGGGCGAACAAACTTGGCCTAGCATGTAGGCTTCGGGGTAACTCACATCCTTCCGTGTGTTGGGGTCTGGTCGTTTAATCCACTGGACCACGCATAACTTTTAATTATCTTATACCCTTTCATGTGTTTTAAGGCACAAATAAATTTGCATACTGTATGTGTCGCAATTCATCTTTGGGAAGTACTTCAGCGCTGAGTGGTCAACTATTATTGCGCTTTACTCGAGCACAGGCAGTACTCCAAGTTGATAAACTGTTGTAAATTTGCAGTTAGTTGGGATGTTGATTACTTAGAGCGTCAAATAATTGCAGTGTCAGGCAATTTGGTACTGGTAAAAGGGTTACCTGCAGTTTGAGATACAGAGTATAACCAATATAACTTTATTCAAGATAACTTGTATTGTGTTAACCTGAAGCACATGATGCAGAGTAGGTGCGAAGGGTCTTATAATATATCAAAAAAAGTAAAAGTTTCTTAATATTCACTGCCGTATCCAGACCTCCAGGGGCTCGCCCCCCCAAGCACCCCAAGTAAATTAGCTCTGTACACATAGAATACAAAGTAATCACAAATAAACTCGCACACAAGTCTTACAATAAATGCCTGATATTTTGTCAACTTTTTTAATTTTGAATATCCTGTAATACAAGACCCCAATGCTCGGGATACCAATCCAAGCATTTCTCCGGCATGCGGCAGTATGATGCCACTCCGAGTTAAACAACCCAATTTCTTCATGGGGTACCTTTGAAGTGACTTATTAAAGCAAATTAGCACATTTTTTTTTTTTTTGAGGGCGCCCCCAATTTTTTTTTTTTCAAAAATTTGGAGATTTTTCACGGTTGCAATGTACTGTCTGTAAACTAACCTGTGAAGGTTAGCTCGAAAATGTCTATGTGTCACAAACGAAGGAATTTTGTACTAGAAGAATAATTATTATCGGGGATCCCCTATAATAATTCAACGCTGCTGGAAACGCCATTCCAATGTTGAAATACCCGGGAAATACGCCATGTCCGTGTCCACCTCATCCATTATTTTGTTTTAAAATCAATAGTTCGGGGCAAGTCAAGTTGAGGTTATTTTCTCGAGGTGGCACTATTTCAATCATGGACAGACAGAAACGTAGTAATTTCCAACTCTGCCGTTAAGTCCAATCTGGGATCCCGAATTATATCGCTTACAATAATTCCCGCTTATTTTGTGATAATACGCATTTTTTAGCATTCTCTTCGCAGGTATAGTTTCCTAACAATTACACCCTAACTGTGCCAAATTCAATTTTGAAAATTGGGGCGCTCTTCAAACAAATGTGCCAATTTGCTTTCAGTAGCCGCGGGAGTACCACTCGCAATGGGTACCACATCGCCGTCCGCAAAAGTGGGGGTACATCCCTAGGTACACACGCAGTACTTAACCACTAGTCACCCACAGGGGAGTCTGCATGGGTAATCCCATGCAAATGAGCTTTGAGCTTTGTGGTGATTCTTTTAGCATTTTATCCATTATTTAACACAATTTGGTCACATAGGTTATATGTTTTTTACACAACATGTGCATTTATAAGGGTTTTTTTTTTGGTGATGCTCAATTCAAATATATATGTTTTACCAACTTGAAAATGATCAGAAAGAGTCCGTGAACAACAATGGAATGTTTGGCTCCCTCTATGGGCCATGTGGCCCTGCCTACTGGCAGCTGGTAGGGAGTACCTGTGAAGTACTCCAGTGGATTTATGCTGGCAGAGGTAATCCACTACTGGTGGCTTACCATGGTACCTGTCAGTCACCTAGCAGGCAACGCAGAGTACACTAATAGATGGGTACTGCTAAGTAACCATAGCTGCTATCCATCCCAGTTGTTCGTATACTTCACAAGTACTTTGTTGTAAGATACTGTGTCAATAGTGCATCAGGGGTTACGTTTGGAGTAGAGCTAAGAGTACCCATGGAGAAGCCTAAGCTCTGGGTTACACTGTTAGTAGGAATCTTGCTGTGTAAATATGAAAATGGCAATGAACCACAACCTATTTCCTCTAGGTATTTTCCATTCATAAATTGTGCTGCTCAATATAAGGCCCACGTTTCGCCGAGACTAGGGGGTCCATTAGTTTGGCCTTATATAAAACACATTGTTCGTTATATTTTTGTTTGGGGGCCACTTTTAGTTGTTTTTTACTATTTTAAACTCAGAAATTCACAAAAGCAAAATCTGGTCGAAATTTGAGTTGCCTGTAATAAGTAGTTTTCAAGATTATGAGCTTTTTAGAGGTGAATGTTACACTTTTTGATGGGCACAATTTTCCCATTTTTGTCCATCAAATGTAACATTCGCCTGAAAACAGTATTTTGTTTGTAACAAATTTTATCTTGAAAACAGATAGTTTGAAAACTGTCTTCATATTAATAAGACTTGTGACATAACATCTATCAAAAAATCAATCTAAAAGTAGGTAAAAAAATCATCATTTTTGTTGCTAATGTTACTTTTGATGGACATTTGTGTCACATCAAAATATGTAACGTTTGGCAGTAAAAAAAAGGGGATTTAGGTTAAAAATTATTGCTTTGCAAAAAAAGCACTTTTGGGAGTGTGTCTGGGACTCAGAAACTTTCCACATTAACAATGGTTACAAATGCCCCAAAATTACATCGATACTGAAATTACCACATTTTATGTAAAATCGGGAGATTTGGAACCCTCTAATCGTAAACATAGCATAAGACAAAATCTCGACCCATCCCCTTTTCTCCTAGATATAGTATTTACTGTATGTGAAGAAGAAAAGTGGATGAGATCAAGATTCAGCACATTTTATACACGTCCTTGGCAGATAGTTGGTCACAGGAAATAATGCCCTTCTCCGAGACCTGCAGGATGCTGGATATCACGGATTCAAGTGTTACAGAAGAAGGCTAAACCACCTTCATTTATAAAAACAAAAAAATAATCGACCGACCCTCCCGATTTTCCCATCTACAAACAGATGCACCACATCGGGCCTATCCACAGCACCCCAATGCAGATTCAACCCAATTACCGGGCCCAGGAAACCTACCAAATATTACCGTACTGAACCGAGTATAGCCCATGCTTGCTATAATCCCACCCAGTTTGAAAGAATAATGGAAGCCGAGATCCCATATAATCCCACCCCCTAAATTCAAGCCTAATTTCAGTTAAAAACAGGTGGGACTGTACTACAGTCTGACTTAATAATTGTTGGGACCAAATGGAACACACACCAAGGTGGACTGCTGAGGAAGGAGGAACATCGCACCAGTTTCGCGATGGTAATGGTTGAAGGAATGTGGCAACCTATGTGGAGCTTGCGCTTAAATGAGGGTGCGGTAGCTCCTGCCAAGTAATTTTTAATCCCACTGTAGGGTCAGTACAGATAGTTCTGGCTAAAAAGACGAGATGCAAAACAATTTTTATTATTATTATTTTTTAATTGAGGGACCCGGATTCATTCAACAATTAACTTCACAATAATGAGTATTACTTTAACTAGCCACCCAGTGTACAAGAGTTTGAAATAAATTAGGTCACCTCTATGCTACATTTGACCTGTCCCTGACACGTGTCCGTGCTCTAATAAACACTCACTGATAAACAAAAATATCTTCAATTGGTTCAGTGTGCTGAGGCATATTTTGCAATAGATAAATAAATGGCTTACACAGCTATATTCCTGTCTTACATGCATGGCTGCCTACCTTTGATAAAATGCCATGCATTAGAATACAATATCTTGGTTACAATAGTTGGGACACGTACCGTCCCGTAATTATGCCATTTGAGGATAATTTAAGATTTTTAAAGAAAAATATGTATTGTTTTGTTTGTCTATTTCTCTAGTTCAAATCCTCTCCTACTCCACCAGTCAATGTTGGGATACAATGAAAGAGCGTGCTTTCATTAACCAACAATAGATCCAGGGGAGAGGGGAGTTCATTTAATGAGGCAAAGTGTCCCAACAATTATGACTGAGATAGTAGAGTTGCATCCCGATACTGTGGTGTACAGTGAGGTTGGGTTTAAAATGGGGCTAATTAATTAATTCTGCCACAACCTAATGCAAAAATTGCAAATCCCGTTAAAATCTATTAACTTTATTACAGTATGGTATTGCAGAGATTCAGGAAAATCTTATGCAGTACTGTGCACTGTAGTGCACTGCAACCTACTGCATGCACACTGCACACTGCACAGTGTGAAGTATGAATGCACTTTTAGAGTTACTGTAATAAAGATCTGCGACATAGGGCACACGGTAGTTTTTGACCACCAAACATGGTCCAGGAGCAGGCCTCCCGTAATAATAAACTCAAAGGGCAGCCTTTGGTTTTCTGACCTTGTTTGGACTTAAGACTTAATTGGACATAAGATTAGACACAAATACTATTACTGCATTACTTAGGCTATAAGTTCAGAAGTCGGGATGATACCGAGGATCACAATGCCCCTCTAGCTAGCCCTCACACCCTCAAACACCAATATAACTCAATGAGCTGAGTGGGGAAAATGCACCAAGTCCAAAAGATGCGATGACGTCATCGCACCAACACTCATATGGGCACGAAATCGCTGGCTGGGCCAGCGACTCCCTCATGGCTTGCCATGCCTGGTCATATGGAATGGTGGGCCGGAGGCGCCGGGTTCGAATCCCGCCAGGGCCCTTCATGTTTCTTTAGTTCTATCCCTTTACCCCTTTCCTTCCTCTCTGGAGATAGGCTAGAAACCAAAAGGCAGTTAGGGTTAGGGTACACTTGCTTTTTTCCAGGTAAGAGGTCCCCTAGCCCTCACACCCTCAAACACCAATATAACTCAATGAGCTGAGTGGGGAAAATGCACTAAGTCCAAAAGATGCGATGACATTATCGCACCAACACTCATATGGGCACGAAATCGCTGGCCGGGCCAGCGACTCCCTCGTGGCTTGCCATGCCTGGTCATATGGAATTTTGGGCCGGAGGCCCCGGGTTCGAATCCCGCCAGGGCCTTTCAGGTTTCTTTAGTTCTATCCCTTTACCCCTTTCCTTCCTCTCTGGAGATAGGCTAGAAACCAAAAGGCAGTTAGGGTTAAATTAATGTGTGCATAACAAACAATGTCTATGCCATCTGACCATGCACCGAGTTAACAAATGGTTCATAAAGCTAATTATTGATCGATCGATACTGGTAATTGGTATAGGGTATATTGTTGCGTGTTTACTCCAGATTTTATAACTGAGATGCCAGAGCAAATATCATCCTAACCACCATTTAATAGACCAGTTAACATCCTATGTCACTTCTTTTGTTGCCTGTGAATCCATGCCTGCGAATTGTTATGGCCCATAGTATTAAAGCTCTAACAGATACAATTGCCCAGTGTGTAACAAGAGAAGATTTCAATAGCTTCCCACAATGCATTGCTTCCAATGGAGGTTTTTGTACAGGTACTGATGTGGATTGTTAGTGATGAAACATGGCTAAATTGACAGTACTGATCACAAACTTGCATTTTAAGGGTGTTTCATCTCTAACGATCCACATGACTACATGTACAAAAACTTCCAGTGGAAGCAATGCATTGTGGGAAGCTACTGATATCTTCTCTTGTGTGTAACAGTCAGGCCGACCTATTTCAAGATACCAGGCCCTAACATACTTATACTAGGTATTCCAAATGGAATGAAATCATCTCCTCATATACCAAGCAAATACAGGCAAGCCAACAGAGTAAGTTATCTGTGGGAATGGTGCCTGGGTTAGTATTTGTGAAGGTGAACAATATGAATTTGCCTCTTAATTACCTGGATAGTTGTAAGAGCGAGAGCAAAAAAAAGTTCTTGCAACTTATCGATAGAATTAAAAATATGAGATCGGACTTCGGACGTCATCTATTCACAGAACTTACAAGGATTATGGGGGCACTTTAATAACCAGTCATTCGTTTTGTCTGGATGTTAAAGTTGCTTGCAAGTTTTGGTGCCAGGCCAACAGGTGCAGGTGCAGTATGAGCATCTTCAACTGTTGAGGTCAAAGGTCACATTCCGACGTAAAAGGTCATCTCAGATCAAGTTTTAAGAAAGGTCATCGGGAAAACAAGCAACACTTCTTTGAAGTACTTCTTCTACACACTTGTCGGATCTCTGAAGCCTGCCATGAAGTTGTGTTCAGGTACTCCTCTCAGAAACTGATGATGAATGGCACTTAATAATAATAATAATACACCTGGCACAAAAAGTATCTCAGCATGTTTTTCGATCAGTATTGTGCCAAAGTCATACCATTTTGAAAGTTTTCGAAATATACATTTTGTTGCCTATGCATGCTGTCTTGCTCTATCATTTAATACCTGACTTGAAAAAAGCGTGCAGAAATGGCTGAGATAGAACGCCCGAAAGACGCAAACCCCCAAAACCAAAAGTTGCATTTTTTTGATTTTTCAATGTGCATTGCAGTGTACTGGGACACGAACACGCGGACCACAATCAATATTGCAAGTCGACATTCTCGCTCATTCAGTCGGAAGACCTCTTTGTGTAAAATCAATACACACATATTATTGCGTTGTACCACACAGTGACCATTGAAAAATCCAAAAACTGCAACTTTTAGTTTGGGGGGTTTGCGTCTTTGGGGCACTCTATCTCAGCCATTTTTGCACGCTTTTTTACAAGCGAGGTGTTAAATGAAAGAGCAAGACATAGGTAACAAAATGTATATTTCGAAAACTTTCAAAATGGTCTGACTTTGGCACAATACTGATCGAAAAACATGCCGAGATACTTTTTGTGCCAGGTGTATTTAATTCTTATAACGTGCGACAAATCTGCTGAAGTGCTCGGGCCCGGGGGGTACTCGACCCAAAATTGGGTAGAGGTGTGCCGCCACCGGGTAAAAAAATCAACCCATGTTTATAGTGACCAATTGTACAAAAATATGACCCATTTTTATAGTTGGTTCTGAAATTTCGCACCATTTTCATAAGTAATCTTAGCAAAATCGGCCCATTTTCATAGTAACTTTTCCGAAAATCGGAGATTGACCATTTTTCATTGCGATTTTACTGAAAATCTGAAAAATAGGCCCATTTTCATAGTAAATTGCAACCAAAAATTGAAAATGAACCCAAAATATAGTAGCAATGACCTCAAAAAGTGACCCATCTATATACAGTAGCATAGTGGGAAAATGACCTATTGTTATAGTAAAAATTGGAACTCTCTACCTGATAGCATCAAAAACATACAAAGTAATTCTGTTTTTAAATCCTCTGTCAAAAATCATCTCAAAGCCAAGGCCCTGGCTGATGAGGCAAGTCAATTTGTGATTTAATTCAAAATAATTTTTCAACACTTCCCATCCAGATTAGTTTTCAGGATCTATTTAATTTTTCTTTTGAAACATTAACAAATCTATTTTATTCTTTTGTATCAGAACTCCTTCTGCCTGTGTCCCATGTACTTTTTTGTGGGCCGCCAGCTATAGCTGGCAGGGCCACTTAGCAATCCGTTGTGCGTGTGTATGTATGTGTGTATGTGTGTGTGTGTGTTTGTGTGGATGTGTGTGTCACAAATTGTTAAGTTTTTTTTTAAATTGACCTCAATTGAAAAGTTTAACTTCAATTGGAACCAAACTTCTGTCATAGGTGCACAATGGGATCCCTCATATGTTGATGAGGTCAAAGGTCATGTTGAAATGTCAAAGGTCATGTGAGGTCAAGTTGAAAAATGGGCTAAAAATGTAAAATTGATCTAAATTGAAAACTTGAAGTTCAATTGGAACCAAACTTTTGTCATAGGTGCACCATGCGATCCCTCATATGTTGATGAGATCAAAGGTCACGTGCCAGGGTCAAAGGTCATGGGGCGGCCCACAGCTTATATTCTTTGAATATAGCGAGCGCGAAAGCCGAGAACCGCGAAATTCTAGTTAACTATAAATTATTTTGATGTTTTTTATCCATAAATGTACAAAGTAAGTCCAGTATTTGTTATTTTGTTCCATCCATGTGTTCCACTGTGAGGACCCCATTGGAAATAAATTGGTTAGTAGCCGGCTTTATGGGTTATCCTGGCGTTCAATAATTCTGTTTCTTTGTAATTTTAAATGTTTATATTTTTGTAATTGATAATGTGCAATTTATATATATATTTTATATTTCTGATGTATGAATATGAATGCCAAATAAAATCAATCAATCAAGGCGTGAAAATGTGACCCATATCGGCGGCACATATGTACCTACCCTTTTCCACTGTGTACCCCCTCGGGTGCTCAGGGCACTGCTGTGGAGCGCCTTACAACACAACAAGTAAATCCAGAATGACAAGGAAGGCTTTATGGGAAGAAGTCTGATTTTAGATGCAGGAGGAAACCAAAGTTCTTGGAGAAAACCTGCGAGGACAGGTATGGATCGGCAACCAAATTCACATACGACACAGGCTCCACAGGGGATTGAACCCAGGCCACATTGGTGAAAGACAATTCTTAAACAGCTGCGACACCATTATTTTTGCGTGGAAGAACTCGGCCACAGGCCTTGTTCTTCCACTTAAAATAATGGTATCGCCTTGATTTCAATTCGTCGTAAAGAGAGTACCGGTTCCCAAAGTCATACCTTTATTCTCTAAATGGCTGAGCCACTACACCAGCCAGCCCTCCCTTCTGAAGGCAAATTGCAAAATTTGCTGGTGGAAGTAGTTGCGGGTATGCACGCATGTGTGATAGTGTTTATGGACATGCAGTCGTATCCACAAGTGTCTTTGAGCATGTAAATATGTAAAGGAACAGGGATCAAAAATACCATCTGTCCCTGATTGCCTTTTGCATTTTGTGTACATTTCAAATTAACAGGGTTCCATAGTTTATTGGATTGTTGGACCAGTAATATTGTATACAAAAATTTCTGGTAGTATTAGTAATGTCCTGCCTTGTGAGTCAAGAATCAATTTTGTTGCCTACAGAAATTCTAGAGGTGAAATTGGAATTAGATAAACATCGGAGAAAAAGTTCGCTCTCTTCACAGTGAAAGAGTAGCTAAAATATCTTTCTCTTCCCCCCCTTTTAAGATGTTCTCTGGGGTCACTCTTCATAGACAAGGGGTATCATCAGATCCAAAAACTTAAGATATTTCAAACACTAACTTTTCTCAGGTATTTTCTGAATTGCACCGGGGGGGCCGGCCAAGATAGCGTCGTTTTTGCCGTTCCCATAGGTTTAGCACGTAATCACGAAAACTTGACAAATATTCTAAAGTCGAACATATGTTTATTATCAATATTTTTCCACTCAAAATCCGTTGGAGTTGAAGAATCAACTCCAGTGTAAGTATTTTTTTTTGTATGAATAACGGTACAAACGGGATCCATTTTGAACGAGGCTCATTTGACCTCATGTTAAATCGCAGGGTCACCGCTATTTATAGCTGCGGACCATGTACCAGGCCCGGTACCAGGTAGCCTATGCACCACCGTGGAATATGATATGTTGACCTGCATGTAGCAATTCTCTCATGTCCGGTCTTTAAAAACGATTTGATAATTTTGCAGCACAATTATGCACCACCGACTAAAGCAAGGCGATTTAGATCGGCCGCGACTCCGTACGGGAATTCCCACTCGCCACTCACTGATCTATTTATAAACGCGTACAGTGACTTCAAAATTCCGGTCACTGTTCAGGCTCGTCCAATGACTCATTCAGCAGTTTGGCGATATGAATGAAGCTTGGCCGCCACCGCCTGAATTGCACCATGTGCAGACATGCCTGTATAGTCTGTAGTGTGAACAAATACACTGATGAGTGATGTTGTATAGTCTTTGCATTCATTAAAGGTGCAACAAGAGATTTCAAATATCAGGTGTCCCTAAAAAATCAAAAGTACTGATTTTTGCCCTGATGTAAAGCTTTCTATCAAAAATATCCCCATCTGAAAGGATTAAGCCAAGAAATGTTTCTTTGGTAGACAAATTGTGAAATTTCCAATTTCATATAGGAGCAAAATCAGCAAATATGAAATTCAGCCTATAAGCAAATCAAAATTGCCTTTCTTCTCCAGGGCTCTTGATAACATGTTTAGCATAGCAGTTTGCTACACATTTTCTGCCATTTGCTATGCAATTTTAAGATTGTGTAGCAATTTTTCCCTACACATTTGTGTACGTTTGCTCTAGCAACATTATCAAAGCAAGAGCTGTTGCAAAAATTGCTAAACAAATAAAAATCCTAAGCGCGAGCCCTGTTCTTCTCTCTTTTAAGGCATTTCTCTAGCGAAATACAAGGCAAGAAATCTATTGAGTGTCTAATCTATACAAAATCACTAGTGCCTCAAAATCTCTTTTGTTGCACCTTTAAATGGTTGAGAGAATACATGGTTCTGTGTTTTTACTTTTTTTATGGGTAATAATTGCATAAATTACTTAGGATACGGGGAAAGAGGTATTTGTTTGGAGTAGGTAACTCCAAACACAAGGAAAAACCTTTTACTCTGACCGGACTTGGGAATGGCATCTTACTTTAAACAACCCCTTCAAATCTTAAATATGACATGTTAACCTACACTTTGAGACAAAACCTTGAACTTTTATTTCAAAATACACTAGCCATAATTATGGGCGAGTTTACCAATTATTGCACAATTTTTAAATCCAAATTTGCCCAAACTCTGACCTTAGTCATGAAAAGATTAGATTAAATTTTGCAATAGTTTTTGCCATGCAGGCTTAGACCACAGTTTTTTTCTTGTTTTTTTTTTTTAATTGGACAAAGGACATCTCGTGCAATAGCTTTATCTTTTGTATATTTTCCGTTTTATGCACAGTTAAAAGTCAAGTACTTTCTTATTGTTTGAAAACACTGGTGATTCATTTGAAAAGTCAACTGTGACTAGTTCTGACCACTTTTTGTGAGAACAAATATTTGATGAGTTATAAAATGTGGAGTCGTGGCTGTTACCTTATTATTTCCTGTACAGTTTCTAGTAAATTTCTGAAAGGCTGCAAGGCCTGGGGGGCTTCCAGCTTGGAGGTGATGCGTATGTAAGGCTATAAGACCTCATTTTCAGCATCGCTCTCACCCAAGACTCCATATTTTTGAAAATTTTACCCGTAAAGACCTGTATTTTGGGGAAAAATTTTCACCCAAAGACCTGTATTTGGGGTGAAATTTTTTGCAAAATTTTCTAGAAAGACCCCATTTTGGGGAAAATTTTGCAAATTTGTCACCTGAAAACTCCCTTGGGGCATTTTGACTGTCTCTCACCCAAAGATCCCTAATTTTTTTGAGCCCTCTGTCACCGAATGCCCATGGGTTTGGAAGCGCCAGCCTTACACCAAATCCATTTCATTTGTGATTCCCCCTCCCCCTCCCCCCAGGCTGCAAGGCAAACTACATTAGGAGAAAGATAATGAGGATAAGTAGGAAGAGTACATGGAATAGAAGTGGGAACAGTTGTAGTGGTAGTAATGCAGTGACAGTGTTGATCCGGGGGAGGGGCACTCCCTATCTAAGGTGACAGGTATATGCCTCATCCAGGTGAAAAGTAGGGGCCTTTCAGGTAAAATGTACCAAAAAAGGGGTTATTCGGTATACAACCTGAATAAAAATGGGGGTCATCCAGTATGAAACTTTAAGAAGGGTGTCATTGAGGTAACAACTTGAAGAATCAAATAGGAAGTGCGTCTCTTCCAGAGTTCAAGTTGCCATAAAATTATAAAATTGTTGCCATAGAATTATTAAATTGTTCAAATTGTGCACGTAGAATGCAAAAATGTTGAATTTGGGTGTTAAAATTCCTTTAAAAGTTCAACTTTGCAACTCTCATTTTCTGAAACGCAAGGTAAATTGAGATAGAGCCCAAGATAGAACATGAATTTTCTATACAAAGTCTATGGGAAGGGTTATATAGTGGTCAGTGTACCCTCGAGTGGAATTCGGCAGACTGTCGACTAAGTAGCACACAATGAGGCATGGTGCACATTACCAAATGGATCAAAATACTTGACTAAAAAGTAAATAAGCTTAAAGGGGCATTTTGTGATCCACAGCCTCGTCCCCCCTAAAAAAAGTTGAGATTTTTATATCATCTGAACCGTTAACATTAGTAATCCATGTGTACCTAATCTTACGAGCAAATTCGGTCGTATCTGTAAGATATTCACAATTTTGTATTTTCTGTCTGTAAACGGACAGAAATTGTAGCTTAGGGCCTATGGGACCGTGGGAAACAAGCATTTGTTTGTAACACAAAACTGCAAGATCAAGATCAACTTAAAAGTTGTGAATACACTTTTCTCTACGTAGTGAACAATGAATAAACAAAATGTACTAGAATCACAAATTGCACCTTTAAATAGAAGGTATACTGTTTGTATGTTGTTGGTACAGTGATCCGATTTCATTGCACACTGGTCTATGCACTCATGTCTACCTACATGAACCAATCTGTTCAATGCAGAGAGCTGCAAATCTTGTGAAACATGCATTTCAGTTTTCACAAAAATCAGAGTTCCATGAATTTTCTTTGGACAAAAAATTAAACAAATTTGGCATAAACTTTTTTTATGAGCCGCCAGCTATTGGGAGGACAGCTTTGCAATTTGGCATGTGTGTCACTAAAATGTTAATTTTTTTATGCAGCGGCCCACAGCTTATATTCTTTGAATATAGTGAGCGCGAGAACCGCAGAATTCTAGTTGAATTTATTGTGAAATTTACAAATGTGCACATCAGCTTTTAGACAAAATATTGTCTAGCCTTAACCTGTATTCAGTGGCGTAACCAGCAGGAATTGGGGGGGGGGGCACGAGAAGCTCCCCCCCGCCATCCCCAAATGACCTGACCGTTTGTACAGTGTCTATGGAGAAGGACTCAAATTCGCCCCCTCAGAAAATGCCTCAGCACCCGTTCTGTCTCCCCCCATTTGCAAAGGTCTGGTTACGCCACTGCCTCATTGCACTCACAATTCACATGCAGCGTTGCTAAAGCCCGCAATTTGGTAGCCCAAATGGGCGACTTCGGAAGGCTAACTGCGACGCCCAATTTTTTTACTGCGATTTCTTGGTCAATCTTTAATACAGGTTTCTATGGGAAATCCTGTGTTGCCTGCGACTTTTTAGCGATTTGGGCATCTCTTTCCGACTCCATTTACCGTGATTTGGGTGACTTCCCAACTTCATTTACAGTCTGATTAATATTTGTTGGAAAGAATCGAACACACACAAGCGCGGACTGCGTGAGCCAGGGGAACATCGCACCTCGATCGTTTCACAACGCGAAATTGGTCGAAGAATTCGCCGAACCTCAGCGTAGCTTGTTGCGCTTACAAGAGGTATGCGTATCATCTCCTGTCCAAGGAATTTTTAATCCAACTGTAATGTGATCTGGGCAAATAATTTTTGCAACCTTGTTTACATGGTTCAGTTACTTGTGGACATGGCATTATGATAAAATATCAATGCATGGATTTGCCAAGTCATTTGTGGTTTGGAATTCACTTTTCATCTATTGTACTGCATTCAGCTGATGTGAACCCGGCCTTCACCTATTTGCTTCAATTGCTACCATAATACATTGTGCAACATCACAAGTTCTACAGGTATAGCTTATTGACCTCAAGAAAGAGGGTATTGAAAAAAGTGACCTCTGATTAAAATGACTGTAATTGCTTTAAATTGCTACCATAGTACATTGTGCAACATAACAAGTTCTACATGTATAGCTTGTCACCTCTATATTTTAACAGGGTATTGAAGAAGGGTGACCTCTGATAAAAATGACACATGTTAGAAATGTTAAACAAGATATAACTTACTTCATTTGCTCTTAATTAATAAAACTGGGACCTGGTTAGAACAAACATTTTCTAACACACATAAATATCAAGTTACAACACTGAGCTTTTTTAGAGGATAAAAGATAGGATTTGTTGCCCCCCCCCCCCCCCCCCCCCATCGTGCCCATAATGAGTCTTGATTTGATGACGTCATCGCTACTTTCTGGACTTAGTGCATTTTTCTCAATTAACACAGTGAGTTTTGGTGAGATTTAGCTGTGCTAGGGTTAAAGGGCTGACTTGGACTTGATCATTTCAGGTGAGGCCTAATACATGAAAACACTTTACAACCATGCAAAAATTCCAAATGTGAAAAATCATGATTGTGAAATTTCTCAAATGTGCCTTGTCCCATTGAGAAGTTCAGTGCATGTGACCACTCTGGCATGTGACATAGAAACTAGTTTGATATCCCAGGTTTTGGTAGGAATATACGCTAAGATGATTGTCAGGGCCTATTATTTGGTATTTTGAATTGTTTTAGCCCAATTTATTTAAATCTTTCCAAAATTTGAATTTCCAAACCCCTTATTTTTGTATCAGAATTGACCACATATCTAGAAGAAATGGAAGACAAGGAGCGAATCACAAGATGTGAGTATCAAAGGTACATTGTTCTTATACCGGGAGTTTCCGTAACCTGACCCATCTGACACACTTTTTTTGTGACACACTTTTTTTGTGACACACTTTTTTTGTGACACACTTTTCTTGTGACACTTTTTGTGACACACTATGAATTCAAACCCTTCATGGAATAAAGCACAGGTTTGTTCCACTAAGGTTTTCCGATTCATGTTGTGTCCAGAAACAAGTGTGTCAGATGGGTCCAGGTTACAGAAACCAGTGTTACAGGCCCAGTCTTTAACGTCAAATTTCTTATTTTCCTCTTGTGAATTTGGTTTTGTCAGTAGAGTGCCCTGTACTGAATAACATTGACAAAGTATTTGAAGGTCAAGATATGCTACAGATTGCATTTTGTGGTTTTGGGAAGACATAGGTTTGCCAACCTAAAGTCAATATCTTTCAATACAACTTTAGAGGCCATTTTGCTTATTGGAATCTACCATAACAATGCTTTGTTGTTGTTATGTGAGATAATCACTTTACAAAGGCTACCCTCCCATTACATTGAACCTTGAAGTCAACTTAGGCGTCAAAACTACATTTTGACCTTAACTTTGCTTGAATGAGTAAAAGTCCTAGTCCTGTTCACACAGAGGCTGAACTCTCCGAGTTTTCAAAAACTCTGGAGTGTCGATCGTGGTTTTTGACCATGTGGACGCAAATTCGGAGTTTTATCGAGGGGATAGCGGAGTTGATCCCCCAAGAAAAAGGGATTGAAACTGAAACTCTGCTAAACTCCTGGAGTGGAGTGTTTCGAGTGTCGAATGCCATAGTAGACAGTTTTGGGGGGATAGTGAGCGGACGGTGACCTCGTAAGGTTTTCTTTGTTGACACAAATTCTGTGTTTGGAATACACGAACGACGTCCACTGCTTACGGATGTTGACTTCCGGCGTGTCTCTAAACTCTGATATGAGAAGCGTAGGAGGTAGGAGGAATTTTCAGGGGGATGATTTTGGCCATTGTGAGGGACACAACTTCGAGTGTAAGTAAAATAATGATTTAATTTATCACTCCAGTGTTTCAAACCTTTGGAGTTTTGGCCTTGTGTAACATGGTTAAGGTTATTGGCAAATGATTGCTAATTGGTAAGCCTTGGAGGGGAAGCCTGCTCAGGGCAGTCCTAGGCTGAAGGCTAAAATCCTTGCCTTTTAGGTCTTGTACACTGTTGGTTGTTGATGCGGATGCCCTGGATTCAGGGAAGTTAGATGTGACAGGGGCTAAGTGGTGTATAGACAATATCTTTCTTGCCGTAAGATCTGTGGATCAACACTCCTTCCTTGACGTAGAATTATGACATCTGACTTCTTGATACACAACACTTTTTACTGCTTTTAGGAGTGATTGAAGAGGGAACTTAGATATTGTTTTCGAAAGTTGTTTTCATAATAAAAATCTTGGGGGTGGGGGTTCCTCAACACAAATACTATCAAAGGGGAAAAAAAACGTACCACTGACAGCCATCGGTCTCCTTTTCAGCCATTCTGGTATTCTCAATGAACCCTTTTGATCTTGGCCAATTTTGGTAGAAAAGCAATGGTCGTTTTAAATGTTCCAAATTTTCCTCAATTTGTTGGAAAATTTGTCCAATTTCCATCAATTAGAAGCCAAGATCTAATCTGTTTGGAAAATTAAGCCAAATTTCCTCAATCTGAAGCTAAAAGTTCCTAAATTTGGCCTTAAAATGCCAAAATTTTTGAGAGAAAAAATTGCAAATTTTTGGCCCAAAATTTGCTCCTGGTTGACTGGTGTAGCTATGTCCCTTTTTTTGCAAAATTGTATAGATATGGGCCCTACTTTTCATCCTCTCAAGCATGTCTCTACCAAAACCAACCTGAGAACCCCACCCCCCCCCCCGGGCAAAAATCATGGACAAGTTGTAAATGTAAATCAGGCCGGGCAAAACTCTTCCTCGCAATGAGCATATAACACCCCCCCCCCCCCCCCGTTCATTATTTAACCAGCATTTGTCATTCAAATCATATTAATCCAAAGGAAAAATTAAGGGTTTAACCCAATTAAAATTTTCCTCATTTCTAGCAATTTAAGGCATTGAGAAATGGATGTGAGCTGAAAAACACCATAGAATTAGAAAACGAACAAAAAGAATTGTTAATAATTTAGTCTTCTAATGTGCAGCATATCATATCCACCCAAGTGTTGTCAGTACTGCTTTGGGGAGACTGGTATCAATGTTCCTAGAAATGACCTCAAAATTGAGGAAGAATGCCATGTCAGGCTAGATATAAGTTTTTTTTGTATGTGAATGCTTACTAGTGTCTGTTTCAAACTATAACTTAGATGTCCAGTTTTTTATTAATTATTTCCAAAAATATACGTTTTCAAATAAATCACGAAAAGAAAATTGTTGTGTAAAATTTGGACTAAGACATTTTTTAACATGACACAAGAATGGGACTTTAAACCCTTCAATCTATCGAATTTGGGTATTTCATTTCAAACCCTCGTGTTGAAATGAGCGAATAGGTTTGGTACCAATTAGTAAATTGCCGCTTTGTGGAGGTTCCATGACTCCACTTCGTATGTAGTAAGTTGTCGCCGAGAAGATGATTCTCACTATCAATAGGCCTATTGTTCCGCCACCTTTTGACTGGTATAAAATGAATAATGCCAACTTTATTCAACAGGATCTATCCGAACCGTTGTTATTTACAGTGACTTTAACGAGGTACCAAGTCCAAACGTATTAACTTGAATGGACGGCATTACATGTGAGCTTTATGTGATTCTTTTGTTCGTGACCAATTATTGGAATACAACCGGCAGGACCTCTATTATAAGTATTTCCAACGATTCATTTATATGGTCCATGCATTAATGCAGGGCCATAAGCAAAAGTCTAAAACCAAAGCAAGGTGCATGAATCAATATTTGTTCGTCACATGCTTTGAAGCGCCACTAGTTCGTGATGAATGGGTTTGCCATAAAAGTTTCAGAGTCAATCAAAAGTCAATATTTACCTGACCCCAATTTGTTGTCGTTTGCCAATCAAAATAAGTGTAAATTGAATAAAAATACAAAGAAGAAATATGTTGTTTCAACTGGAACCAATGACTCTTGGGTCCAATGATGAATAACAACCTTTCTTTCATGATTATTTTTCGAAAGACATTATTTTGGAAATAATTAATAAAAACCGGACATCTAAGTTAATTGAAAAAACCCAGACAGTAATAAGATTATCTAAAACCTTGGCTCTTGAGGATGAAGAGTAACTTTCTATGTCCCTGGTGTTTAAAAGGTGCGTGGTCTTGTTCGAATTTATAATGGGACCCCCATGCTTTACCCGGAAGTTAGTAACAATTTTGATATAGATGAAAGGTTGTATTTTTTTTATTTTTTTTATTGTTTTGATTTTGTAACTTTTTTTGTAAGAAATTAACAAAAAACTGCTATTTTAATGGTTAACCTTCATTATTTAGCATTAGTATTGAATAGGGCGTTGCAATATGCATTTTGTTTCTACCGAAAAAACCGCCCCAAGTTTGTTTCCCACGGTACTTGATGGGGCATATGGCATGTGCTGGGCTTATATCAAGTGGAGAGCACAATAGACAAAAAATCTAGAACAAGCCCTTTAAAGTATTAGATGCATGCATAGAATCTATGAGCAATGATGTTTTTCTGGGAGAAATTCAGAATGTTCTGTGAACAGATCAAAATTATAACAAAGTGGCCCGATTAATGTGATTACCATTTTGCTCTATACCAAACTTACCATACAACTGAATGTTTTTGAAATAAGTTCTTTCTTAGGATACCTGTAAAATAAAGCCAAAATAATAGAATCACAAATGTTCGGTCATAGGTTTTTATTTGATCTTTTGGCAAAAACACCCAGGATTGACGATGTTTTACCATTTTATAATAGGGAGACATGATATAGTTAAAATATTTACTTGCTGTCTTGAATCAATTTTCGTATTCATCTATGAAATCTATTCCATTAGGGATTTTTCTGTCTCTGAAATCTGACCGAAGATGACCAAAATACAAGTTCTGATTAGGTCAGCAGACTAAAGGAAATCTCTTATTAATTGTCATGATGCTAACCATAAGTAAGGGTTGGAATTTGCAGATTACGGGTTTTAGAAGAAAAAAAAATACCAATTGATGAAATGAAAGGAAATCTGAACAATTGGTTTTGTAGAGGTCAGGTCTATGGTTACAATTCTTTTAAATATCAACCAAAAGAAGGATCAGACTTTGTAGCCTGGGGACTTCACAAGTTTGTTTTGGTATGGTGGGGACGTGCCTGAGAGTGTGGAAGGAGGATCCATACCTATGACGATTTTTGCTGAAAACAGGACCTATATAGCTTACAAGAGTGTTGATTTGGGGCAGAAATTGACCAAATTTGGCATTTTTCCCTTAAATGTGGAATATTAGCTTCAATTTCGACATTTTTGGCTGAGATTGAATAAATATTTACTAGCCTTACAGGAATAAAAATAATGAAATTTGAAAAGTTGAACCCTTATTAGTACAAAATTGGCATGAAAAAGGGGTATACCTACCAGAAGACTGAAAAATAAGAACCCATATTTGGCAGCACGTCCCTTGTATGGTTATGTGGTGTAGTACCCACACAACCACCCCCACCCACCACCTACCCACCCCCACCCACCCAGCCTACCCACCACCACCCACCCGCTACCCACCCCACCACCCGCCATAACCACCCGATTAACCACCCCAACCACCCGCCTACCCACCCAAACCAACCACCACCCAAACCAACCCAACCCCCAACTCAACCCCCACCCAACTCAACCCCCACCCCCCCTCTTAACCCCACCAACCCCCACTCCACCCATCCCCCACCCCACCCCAGGTGTTGTAGTCTCCTGCATGTGAGGAAGCTATGTTGTACCTGGCTGAAAAAATACTGTACACCTTCCATTTTGAAAGTACCAATTCAGATAAATTGATATACAAGAGTGCAGTGGAATGTCAGGGATTAGAGGGTGTTTTGAATCAATCCCATGATGAATAGCAATCTGCCTATACTATACTGTACTAAAACACAGTCAGTACTGAGGGGTTAACAAGTGGTCCATAAGTTCTTAAGAACCACAAGCATTTCATAATTCATGCAAAAAATCCCTAAGTAATAACACTTTGTGGGCTTTAAAGAGCATTAAAGTCAGGATTTTATGTGTAGAAAGGATTTTAATGTGATAACATGACCCTATTGCAAGTATCTTTAGGATTGGTAGTGTCAATTAAAAATAGGAATGGTCTACTGCCCAAGGAAAGCTAATTGTCTAGCATGTGTCAGGAATGTAGCCTCTATTATCTGTTGAAAAACTGTGTGGTTTCATTCAATGTATGCGCTGTCTCCCACTTACCCAGGTCACCAGAATCACTCCATGGTCATCTGTGATGTGTGATATAACACAGGAAATCTGAAATTCATTTTTTACTATGGTTGCCCGCGCTCGCGCGGGCACACCGCTAGCTGATTTGGAATGGGGCGATCATACTAAACTGGTGTGATCCTCTTCAGAACGCAAAACTTCAGCAAACGTACAATATTTTCTCCCAAGGACTCTGATGATTGCTTTCTATGCACCAAATGTGTTATGTCAAACACCTGCCCTATATCACATGAGTCATGAAGCAGGGTGTGAACATTTATTGCAAACTTTATGTGCAGCCAGGAATTCCATTGGCACTCCAAGGCTCCGTGTCGAGTATATGGGCTACTCAGTGTTTATAGCTAAAAGGGGAAATGAGGAGAAGTCCTTGGGAAGGAACAGGTAGGTTTGGAAAATCGGGAAATTTTTTGGGAAATCATGAAAAATCAATCGCTTTTGGACGAATTCCACGGCGCGAGATGACTTTCCCCCTGAACATGCTGTGAACGCGCCAATTCCCTCAGAATTGCTCTCTATGCCACTGGGTCACATATGGGTGCCATCTGAACATTATGGCGGACGAGAGGACCAGCCCATCATTAAACTCCTTAAAAACATGTCCAAGGGGTTAAACCGGGGGGAGGGGGGGGGGGGGGGGGGTTGGGGGGGGAGTGGTGTTCCCATTAGAAGATGGATGTGACGCTTATATAAGCTGTTAAAACCTGCATCATTGTCCCATACCATGGCCCCGTATTTTTAAAATTTACTATAACATCCAAAAAGACTCCCATTTTCGACAATTTGAAATGTTTCGCCAAAAACCCACACACAGACCTCTACTTTTTAGAAAAATGTTGACAAATTTTCACCCAACGACCCCGTTGTTAAAAATGTAGAAATTACCACCCAAGAAGCCGTTTAATACGGTGTTTCCGATCGGAGGAGAAATTCAAAGTTTTAGTGCGCTTCGAGCAAAATTCAAACAAAAAACTGTCATTGAAGACTAGTTTCAGACTGAAATTAACGTGTTATAACCAAATTAGTGGTGTTGTAATTTGAGCCGCGCCCAGACAGAAGTAAGCAAGCATTTGCACCAGAGGCTAGAGAGATGGTGACATTCTGTATGCATACTTTGCTCCTGATACCATTATGCATGATTGTAATCTGTTCCTTCTGGAGGGGCGCGCCACAACCCGACACAGCCACAGGCAGCCAGACAGAGGCAGATGTCTTTTTTTCGAGGGCCCGCCAGAACAAATGGACGTTTTTGAACAAAATTAGCGATTGGGGCCAAAATTCACCAAAAACCCTTTGGCAACCTTCCCCCCCAAAAACACGCGATTTGGGGCCAAAATATTGGTTCCCCAATTAAACTAATTCCACCCCCACCCCCAAATATTAGACTTCCCACGCGGGGGCGGGGGGGGGGCAAACTGGGGTTCACCATGGACAAAGGTGAAAATACATTCAAAAACATAACGCACGATGGCAATGGACTGAAGCACTTTTGAACGGATTTGAATTGTGACTAACAGTTGGACTTATCATGTTCATATTAAACTAGGTGAAATTGCCATTTCGAAAACCATGAAAACTCTTCATAATACACCACACTCGGGACAGGGCATAACCTTCTTCACTTGCATCTAAGTCATGCATGACATATTCGATTGATTTTTATTTTTTTCTTATTAAAAAAGACGAATGCGACAAAGTAATTCATTTTTTAAACTCGATTTTGGCCCTTTCGTGAGCCGACACTACTGATATGTCTGAAATTTATTTCTCAATTTGTGAAAAAAATGGCAAATAAGTTGTTAGTGATTGTATGATTTTACGGTAGACCAATTATAAAATTGTTCTTCTGCTAAAAATCCTTGTTGGCTATTACTCATCGGGCTTAAAACACAATATTGAAGAATTGTAATGGAGAAAAAATTTTGAAGTGGCAGGAATAATTGAAAAAGGTAATAACGCCCCCCATCCAACTTCCTAAGCTATGATTCGCCCATAACAATAGAAACTAACAACTTGATTTGGGTGGCCATTAGACCTACAAAATTGAAGAGATGGTTAATGAGTCAAAATTTTGATGACGTGCCAAGAATTAATTTGAAAAAAAGTGATCTTGTCAGTCTGGTTTATAATGATCGGGTATACATTCATGAGTACACTACTGACATGCCCTTCCATCTATGATTCACGTTATTTGGATTTGGAATATTGGATCTCCAGGCTACATATTGACCAATATTATGCTCTGGTTAAGAGCCCACCCCCCTTTTTTTGTGGTGTGTGAAAGTCGCGGTCCGGTATTTGGGCCCCTAAACTACGGAAATGTTTCTGGCTCTAATACTCTCACATCAAAACGGATTGAATATCGGTGCAAAACTTCAGTTTGGTTGGGTAGGGACGTGCCTCCGAGGTCTGGAAGAGGGACCCATAGCTATACCATTTGTTTGCCAAAAAAGGGACCCTACTTTACCAGCGATGCAAAATTGGGCCAAATTTAAACCCAAATTTGCAGTTTTTATTTCCAAAATGTTGGGCAATTTAACAATGGGGGAATTTTGGTTTGGATTGAGGAAAAGTTTAATTTCCCAACAAATTTTTAGAAAATTTGGGCTTCCGATTGAGACAAATTTGACTCTAATTTTCCAACAATTTGAGAAGAAACTTTTAAAACACCCACCATACTATACCCAAATTGAATGAAAAATTTGGTGTTGCGACCCCCCTCCCCGTCATTCTATCAAAAAATTAACTCTTTAATACTTAAAATCGGGTCATAAACTTTTTAATACCATGCCACTGCGGTTGTACACCTTAGACCTGCTCGCTTCGAGCAAAATAGTATAGCTAGTATATCTAATTTAGGCCTACAATGTTATGTCATTGTCATATTCGACCTCCACAGCCCTTTCTTGTGTATGCTGTAAAATATTACCAAGGACGCGAGTGGCCAGTCAGTTGCTGGTAGTTCAGCTAAATGGTAGGCGGAAGGTCACCAATTATTTCGTCCAAAAATACGTTAATAATCATGCTGCTACTTAAGGAATACAAAAAATAGTTTAAACGTATTGTTCAACTGATTATGAGGGGATTCTTATCCTCTTATTTTGTGTTTCCAAAAAATGAATAATTTTAGAAATAAATATCAAAGAGGTCAACCGCCCACACGATCACGATTAAGACGCGTGAGAACAAAAAGGTCAAGAAATTGGCGCAAAATAACACGTTGGTGAACATTAGAAGTATTTCAATGAATCTTAAATACGTAGTATAAATCAAATCTTGAATGTTTTTACAGTAGGCTTTTTAGTGTTCTCTTTTATCACCACGAAATAAATAATTTACATAGAAATAGCATTACACAAAGGATCAAAAATCGAAGGACCATGGGTAATAAAGCCACGAAACACGGAATGATACTCGTACCTAGACTACTGTACCCACAATTAACGTACTTATTCTTTGTCAAACCACGGCGAATTGCAATACGCAGTAAACTACTGTTACAACCAGGTTAACTATGTTTACAACACGTTTATTTGCAAATCTCAATGAAATCTAAACATCTATCAAGCAGTTGATTTGAATACAAAAAACCCGAGCAAACGAGAGAGACACGATAGGAAGGGTATTACCTGAATTGGGTACACATTCAACATGGCGACCTCATGGGTCAACATGGCAGCCTTCAGGGAAAACAACATGGCCGAAGTTTCGATCTTTATAGTATTAGATTACAGTTATGTTATTATAATAGATTCAACCCTCGGTCAAAAAAAAACCCCGGGAAGAAAAAGAAAGAAGATAAGACTGCGTCAATAGTTGGGAAAAAGCATGTGGCCCAATTTACCGGTTTTCAGGAATGAACTAAAATAATATAGCCTTTAAAGTTTACATGGAGAGTGAAAAGCCTTTGTGTTCCTATCCAAACCCAGGCGCTCAAAAGTCAGTATTACCATTGAAGCAAATGCAAAGTAGTGAAGCTTAATCAGAATGTTTTGAAATAAATGCGCTATATAAATGCATTTTATCGTTTGTCTTAAATTATTTCATTAACCAACAAAATTATTTTTATTTGCTATCGGACCACCCCCACATGTGTTTTCAATAAATAGGTGGAATGTTAATTTCCATCCATTTGCAAATCCCCTCAGTCAAGGCCAATACCTTCAGAAAGTACCAGAGGTGACACGATCGGTTGAATTTACTATAGGCCCTAGTTTCAAAAATGTAACAGTAATAATTTAGTACTTTAGCTATTTTTATAGATTTCAGTAATGCTGTATGTTACAAGATAATCTCATGTAATCTAATAAAACACTGTTCCATTATATTGGCATATCTATGTAACTTTAAAAGAGTATACAATTAATTATGGGTGACAATAACTGAATCAATGAAATATCCAGCACACCATCTAAGACAATTATTGAAAAAATTTCAATAAAATGTTAAGAGAACTACTAAAAAAAAATTGCACGCAGTGCGCAGCTACTTTACCTGTCAAATTAATATAACACAAACACGCTTCCACCTTTATCCAATGTCATCAAGGTTTATTGTATACTCCTTTATGTCACAAATGTGCAGCTTAACCAAAATCAATCAGAAATATTAAAGTGCATTTCGTGATCCTGGCACTTCATTTTTGTTTTTTGTTTCCACTAGAATATCCTGCGAAAACTTATTTCCAAAAAATTCAGTTGATTTGTGACGGTGTTGCGTTTTAATATTATACAAATGTTGCATGTCACGCTGCCCCATTGGGCACTGTCTTGTTATTCCCTCCGCTTAAAAAACGCAAAATACGAAGTTACAAGATCTTTTTTTTTTTAAATCCCTTTACACGTAAAAATTAGGCCACACATACTATACGTAATCCAACAATTCAATGATATAAAATTCTCAACTTTTTGTGGCACGTTGAAGGAATTGATGTGCATCACGAAATGCCCCTTAATAATAATGCATCACCAGACAACTGCTATTAATACCATAACAGCAAAACACAACCACCTTTGTTAAATGTTTTAACCAAATTTCATTATACTTTATGAAATCTGCCGCACATGTTCAGAAGATGTTACAGTAATGTTATTTGATGTTACAAATATGTTACAGTAATATGTTCATGTATTGTATAGTGTTAGATAATTCATATTAGCCTATGTATTTCACCTTATGACATTCCAAATAAACCTAACAGTATTCATATTAATTCTTCAAGGATATACTGAGTCAATTACTCATCCTGCCTGTAAATTGGTATAAATAAACAAACACCCTTGCTTATAAAAAACATTCGGCTCTTCAAAGGTGTTCTACCAAAACCTTAATTGCCTCAATTTTTATCTCATTTAAGTTTACAGCTCTTAAGTTATAATTTTAACTTTAAAATCACGATTTCAGCCAAAAAATGTAATTTTCCTTCTGGCTGACACCAAAATAAGACAAGAAAGTGTTAAAAAACCAATTTCCCCTTATGCCACCCCTAATAGCGCACAATGGCATGAAAAATCAATCAAACACTTGTAAACGTACACTCGTTCCAAAAGGCCATTCTTCACCACAATAGTGCCCAAACTTCTCCTATATGTAAATACCACATCTTATATATTTCTTAAAGGTGCTTGTTCGATTTTTGTCTGTACGTGTTCTCTACTTGATAATGAGCGCCTGACAACTGTACACAATGACATCAAGAACCGTGGAAAATAAACTTGCGGTTTGATGCTAGACGAGATTATACATAGTGCAAGGCCATATTGACTACGTGCCAATATTATTGTGAGTTAACCAATAGAACGCTATTTGTTATCTGATCTCTGAGAAAGAATGGATTTGAGGCTAAAATTTCAGGACGACAATGAGAAAAATACCCTCGCTGACATAAAAAATGATAATACTTCCGGGTAAATCAGGGGTGGGGTCCAAAGACGATCGGAACAAGCACCTTTAATGTTACAGTCAAAACCTCACAGGCTTACAATGTCACTCATTTTATTTGTGTACACTCCTCATAATAAATATTTTATGCATAGTAAGTTATGGTCAACTGGACTTCTGCATTGTACCTCGGTCTTCAACCCATCAACGCCACTAACGCGATGATTGTCTTTTTTAAGACTATTATTGTTTGTATTACAATTGATTCCGTCATGCTCTATATAATATTGGGCAGAAGCGCTTGACGGAAAATAAATGGCAATACTCATTTGCATACCATGAAAACTCTCCCAGGTTTCCTTCCCAACCTCCCAGAGTTCCCTTTCCCAACTACCCCCGGGGTTCTATTTCCATCAACGCAGGGGTTCCACATTATACAAGGTTTGTCCAATCACCCCTTCCCCCCAACAACAACCCTTCCCCACCCAATTCAATTCAAAATGCAATGAAAACAAATACAAAATTAAAAAAAAAAAAAATGAAAAAGTTTAATTTTTTATATTTTTTTAAATTATTTTTTATATTAAACTGTTATATTTTGTTTTTAACCATTTCTCACTTTTTCTATATTTTATTAGATTTGTTAAAGCTTATTTTATTTTGGTCAATATTTTTTTTTTTTTTTTTTAATTTTTTATTTTTAATGTTTAACAAAACATGTTTCTTCATATTTTTTTTAAATGTATTTGTCATTTTTTTCATTTTTTAATATTCAGGGTTTTATTTCTTAAATTAATTGTTATTACTTTTTAGTTTTAATATTTTTTGTCATATATTTTGCCATTTTAAATGCTTATCTGATTGTTTCATAATTTTTGTTCGTATTCGATATTTGTATTATTATAAATTGCTTTTAAACTTTTAATTACTAAAGTTGTTCGTATTTATGCTCAAGTCATTGTTTATTTATATACATTTTTTTATTTTAATTAGGATTTTAAAATACCACGCTACATCTTTCCTCAACAAACCCCTGCTTTTCGTATTTTATCAACGTTGTATTGTTTGTTATTTTTCATAGCCTTCCAACTAAATTTATATTTTTTTTTTTGCTTATGTATTTTATGTTATACAAAACTCGATCTTGGGGTGTTAATGTACAATTTGTTTCACACCAACTCCAAATGTCTTTTATGGAAACACTCCTAACACAGATGAGTTTTACGTTAGACATTGTAAAACCATTTGTTTTCATCAAGAGGGATAAGAACAATGGGCCCACAATAATGGAATGAATTTTCACCAATATTAAGTGTTCTAAAAAAAAATGTATGCGTTTTTAAAAAGCAGAAGAGAAAAGCATCATGCTGAATTCGTATACCTAGATCTAAACTTTATTTTGTTGCAGTGTTTGGTTGATTCATTAACTGGGTCATAATAAGCTCCCTAAACTTTTTGTTGCAAACATTTTTGTGTTAGTTGTAGTTTTTGAATTATTTATATCTTTATGAACGGAGGCATTCGTCTGGCCAACTTTGGCCTTTGGTCACCTCCGCATATAATTGTATTATTTTATACTTCCTTGTTTTGTACTCATTATAAATGTCGATGATATGGAAAATAAGAAGAATTATTTATCAATTTGTCTTTAGTTTTTATTATTTTAAAGATTTTATTTTATTAGTGCATTTTCCTTTTAGTACATTGCTTATTGATGTATTTTCATTTAGTTCATTTTTTGATTTTATTTTTAATTTATTGTTTTGTGTTTATTAAACTTTTGTTATGATTTTTATTTTCTTTTTAATTAATTGCCTTATATATTTTATGTATTTTGAATTAATTTAATTAATATGGTTTTCTTTTAAATTCTTATTTGTTATTTGTCTTTTCTTTTTTGTTTGTTTTTAAGCGTTTTCTTTTTTCCACTCATTATTCAATTATTCTTTTGAATTTTTTATTTTGGATTTTATTTATGTTTAAATTTATTTTTCTTTTGTTCCATGTTATTTTGTTTCAT
Source organism: Ophioderma brevispina (assembly GCA_023653785.1). NCBI lineage: Eukaryota > Metazoa > Echinodermata > Ophiuroidea > Amphilepidida > Ophiodermatidae > Ophioderma > Ophioderma brevispina. The sequence goes on from JAMKCH010057730.1 coordinate 44,102, forward strand.
TTTACTTATTCCCAACTTGTTGATTACTTTAAGCTGTATAGGTTGTTAAAAAAGAAGAAAAAAGTTCGGGGAAAAGAGAAAAAAACAAAAAATAACGGCACATCTTTCATGTAAACAAAAACGCTCAAAACAAGAACAAAACTAAATAACAAAACAATAAAAAAAAATAAAACTGCTTTAGACCGATTCGAACCCTGGACCACGGGGGAAAAATAAACACAGTACATGCACAAGCGCCTTAAAACCGCTGGCACTGAGGAACTTGTCATACAAATGTAATCATGCTCCATGCTCACAAGCTTATGAGCCAGATTGACACGACCACTAATAGCAAGGAGAAGATATATTTACCGAGAATAACAGACGAACCAAACTACTCAAAACACTGACATCAAGAACTATTTTTTTCCTATAGGCCTATATAAGAATAAAAACATTAATATCTCTAATGGATAATTTCAACATTAGTTGGAAAAAATTATACAGGCCTTGATTTCCACAAATAACGTTACACATCACAAAGTTACTGTGTAACCCCATTTACGAACAGGACTATTCAACATGGCCAAGTCGGCGACGAAAACAAAACACTACATTTCTAAACCACTTCGCCTCACAAATCGTCCAAAATTCCACTTTTTCGTTCACAAAAAAAACAAAAAAGCCTTTCGCCCTGGAGAAGACTTCAACACATCAACATATCCAATTTATAGCTCTAACACCAACTCCTTCGTATCCAAAACGGGTGACAGAAGTTCAAATTTTTCTCACATGCAAAAAAAGGCTAGTACCTACCCACAATACGTGACACTTACTGTCTTCGGACGGCAAATTTTTGGATTTTCAAAAGTAGACCAATTCCAATATACAGACTAACTTGATGACAATGCTAGTAGTGTCAGAGTGTATGTGACTTTATTGGAAACTGTGGTATTAAATAGTGGTATCGTAATCTTAACTCAAGTTCACTATACTCTTGTTCAAGTTACTGTAGTACCCTAAATAGTCGACCATTATAACTGAGTCAGCTGTCAGAAATTGTCAAATTTCTGAATATGCCTACGGGCACTGCGGAGCAGTTCGCCCAATTTTTGCACTGGGCCTCTATTTGACCCCACCTTAAAAACACGTAAATAGAACCTTGCAGATCCAATATAAAGTGTATAAAACACTGAACATACAATATATCCTCACACTGTATCAACATTTTACTTACACAAAACCTATTTTGTGTTTGCATAATATTTATGCCATTGTTCATCACACCATTTACATAATTTTATAGCACTGTTCACATTTTCAATTGTCATTCAATTGTTTATGACCAAGGCTCTTAAGGCTTCAAATACAACCCAAACACTCCAGTCTGTCAAGTTATTCCACACTTAGCGGTTGCCCGCCTTCGCGCGGGCAACCGCTAGCTGATTTGAATGCGGAAGCGAGCGGTCCACTAAACGGGTTGATCCACTATTCCCTTAACGCAATATTTCAGAGACCTTTTACAATTATGTTTCTCCAGCCCTCTCATCATTTGTCTTTTATATGCCTCACAGTGCATTAAATGAAGAGGCTGTCAAGTTTAGGCCCCTATCTCAACATGAGCTATGAAGCCAGGTGAACCTTACTGCAAAATGTGAACAGCTAGACTTATTTGAGTGGGGGAGCGGGTCAAATACACGGGTTGATCCCTATTACATTCATGCAAAACTGCAGCGACCATTACAATATTTTCCCAAGCCATCGACTTTAGGCCTATGCTTGTTCGCTGTCACAAATTCACACTTCACAATGCCTCAGCTGCCTTAAATGTGTTAAGTCAGGAGCTATCAAGATTTCCCTCAAAATTAGCTATAATGAGCCAGGAGGAAACATGGGCCAGCCAAACCAAAGAATTCCCACTCCCAAAGACTCAATCAGTTGCGTAGCTGAGGTCGGAGGAAGTGGCCACTAAGTGACTTAGTCAATCAGGGGGGAAATGCGGGCGGTGGTGACAGAGTACCCCGTGGAAGAAGAAAAATTGACGCAAAAATTGGGAAAAAACTTTGAGGCAAGCAGCAGCCAGTTTGGACGCTACCCTCCAATCGGGGCTGATTTTTTCATTGGTCGGGCTTACTTTTCCCTGACCGCGTTTTTGCCCTCTCCGAACCACAATGATTGCCTACAGATTGTAATGGCTACGTGCCCTGGGCTACAATGATTCAAACAATAAACTGTAATGAGATAATAATTATAGTCTAATGTAAATATAGGCATACTCTTTGCACTTCGAGGCAGGGCCATACGCAGGCATTACTTTTTTGGGAGGGGGGGGTCGGGGACCCTCGAAAAAGTGGACCGTTTTGGTTATTAAGTGAATCAACCCCCCGTCCTTTTTGAAATATCATCACCCTAAAATGTGATTTTATTGTCAAAAGATCTCTAAATTATGGACACTTCATCCACAATTCAAGCAATAAGTGGACCCTTTCGGCCCCGTTGTGGAATTTTCCCCTGCGTAGGGATCTGTCGAGGGAAAGCATGTCCCTTTCATTACTCTCCCATATATGTGTGCATAATATGTGTGCCGGCATAGGTGTATAGGTCTAGCTTGGAGATACAACCAGTTCAATAACTTTTGAGCCATTTTTGAGATAAGGATAAATAAACAAATCGTATAGGTTCGACGTTGAGTATGCAGTATTGGGAAGTATGAAAATATGGACATGCTTTCCTTGAGCAAAGAAAATATGTTACATTAGACCTATAAAATATTCTCATTAAGTTTTAACTCCTTTCTTCGCGCAAATAAGGGTCTAATTTTAGTATTCTGGTATGACCCTTTTTTCATGCCAATTTTGGTATGGTAACTGTCCTTTTCCCAAATCTTATACAATATGTTGAAAATTAAGTCCACATCTTCTAAATCTGAAGCCAAAATGTTCCAAATGGGACGCGAAAAAAAGGTCAAAATTTGAAGAGAGAAAGAAACATGGCAAAAAGTGCTAAGTTAAATTCTCTGCAATGGTATAGCTATGGGTCCTTTTGTTTCGGCAAAAATCAATATGGTGGGCCTTACTTCGCGGAGGCATGTACGCCTTCCGGCCCGACCCAACCAAAACTTGAGACCACGCGAAAAATATCAATATTTGTCATATACTCTCCTTGAAAACCAAGATTTAATTGAAAAATAATTTAAAAAAAAATAATTAAAAATATTAAAAATGGGATTTTGGGGGGGGAAAAGATTTTTTAAAAAGGCGAAATCGGTGTTTTAATCCACCTTGTAAACAATTGCGCAGTCATTGTGCAAAAATCAAGAACATAGGCTAATGCCTAAAATACAACTTGACGGTGATTTTACTTTTTACCACTACCTGCTGTGTTTTTATTATTTGCTATTTTTATTTCTATTAAAAAAAATTTTTTAGTAAATTATGGACAAATGATGAAAACCCCCCTTTTACACAAGAAATAGATGATTGGCAGACAAAGAGGGGGGCAGGTGGGTACGATACGTCAGTTTAGTAGAGTGTTCGCCCCATCCGGATTTTCGAGGCGCCGATGGGAAAGAAATACGCTCCTGTAATTTGCTTTTCATTTTTACAGTATTTTGCTGTAAAATTGCCCGGTGATATTTACAGTGTGTGTGTGTGATAGTAACAACAATATACCAATTGCCGCAATTTTAGAACCGCATTCACGTATAGTAACCAAATTTTGCAAGAACCTGAAATTAAGATTGCTTAAAAAAAATACACCATAGATGATTCTTATTCAAGACTAGTTGTTTTTTCCGTTGTGTCTTATTTTTTATATTTGAGGTGTTAAAATGACCAAATGCAAGCTCGGGCTCAATACACGAACATGAGTCGCTTAATGACAGGTAAGATTACGTACACTCTGTCATGTTAACATCTTTAACCCCCCCACCCCCCCCCCCCCGCCGGATGTAAAAACATCATGTCAGGACTGGGTCATCACGATTAAAAAATTTTAAACATAGCTCCTATTACTTGGTGTGGCATCACTTGACTTCAATTGTGTTTGTATTTATCAAGGACTTTATGTAATATATGACAAAGAAAATTGGAATTTGCGTAACACCAGTTAATCGTGAAGTGTTTTTGCCTATGTTGCTTGTATAAGTATGTAGTAATTAGGGTTACCAGTACCATAGTTCGGACTTAGACTGGTGGTACTTGCCGATCATAGCGCTTGATAGATAGTTAGAACTCGATGGTTTATATACGTGCAAAAGAGGTTTAGAGGGACACCAGCGAATATCAGCGACGTCAAACGTACCAGAACACGAATAAAATGTTCAAGAAAGGTCACCGATTATTGCGTAAAAATAATACGTTAATGAGCAGATTATGAAAATTTAAGGAATTAAATTTTTTAAGTTAAAGTTAAAAAAAATTTCGACCAATTGTCCTAGATTTTGCGGATTTCAAACCAAATAAATAAATAAGTTTTACATAGAAAAATAGCCACAAAGGTCAAACTCGAAGGACCATGGGTAATTAAAGCCAAGAACACATTGGACGACAAACTACGTACCCTAGAAAATGGTACCCTCAATTTACGTATGTACTCTTTTAAAACCACCGGAATTCAATACGCATATACTATGTTTACAACATGTTTACTATGTTTACAAAAACACGTTTATGCAATCTCAATGGAATCTAAATAATCTATCAGCGTTTGAATACATAAACCCGGAGCAATCTGAGAGACACGATGGAAGGGTATTACCTGAATTGGGTACACATTCAACATGGGGACTTTATGGACTTAAAAATTAAAAATACAAAACAACAATATTAAAAAAAAACAAATGGCGAAGTTCGATCTTATAGTATAGACTAGCGGTTGCCCGCGCTTCGCGCGGGAACCGCTAGCTGATTGAATGGGCGCGGTTTCCACTTTAACGGGTGGTCGTATTCGTCTTCAGGTTGGTCACTCTTCACCATAAAGATAAAAATAAGCTAAAATAAGACAAAAAATCGAAACAAAAACATGACGCAAAACTTCAAAAGACATTACAATATGTCTGCAGCTTCCTCCTGTGCCTTTATTTATGCTCAAATACAAATGTGTTCAGTCAAGAGATGTCAAGATTATGCCCCTATATCAACATGAGCTATATAGCTATGAAGCCAGGTGAACTGACTGTACAATGTAAATGCTGCAAAGCCAAGGAATTTGCACTCCCAAAAAGACCCCTCAGTGGCGTAGCTTGGATCAGGCCCGGTTACGCAGGGGTGCGGGGGGTTGCGGTTTTGCACCCCCCCCCCAAATTCCACAAAAAGGGGCAAAAGCGTCCACTTTTGGCTGATTTTTTCGATAAAAGGTCCAAAATTAGCGAGAAATTTAGACACCAAGGTCCACTTTTTGTGATTTATAAAATTGTTAAAAAGTCCAAAAGTTTAAAGGGACCAGACCATTTTAAGGGGGTTAGGGGGGGGTTAGTGTTATGGGTTTTTTTTGGTAGGTCACTTTTAATGCGGGATTGATAACAAAAGGTCCATCTGTTTTTTTTACTTTGTTATAAGTTTAGTGATATGGTCCACAGTTTTCGAAGTTCCCGCACTTTGCCCCCCAAAAAAATCCTGCTGTACGGCCTGGCTGGGATAGGGGCTACTCAGTGTTATAGCTAAGGCCCTAAATGAGGGAAGCACTCTTGGGAAGAAAGTGAAGGAAAATCGGGAAAGTTTTGATGGGATCATGAAAAATCAGATCGTTTTTGGACGCGACCCTTTCGATCGGACCGAAATTTCCCGACCGGGCTGACTCTCCCCTGAAAGCGCCTTTTCCCCCTCAGAACTGCTGCCAACGCCATTCGGCCACGCATGGGTGCCATCTCGTAAGGGCGCCGAGAGGAAAGAAAGGTCACCGTTTGACATACCCAGATTTGTAGGTAAAAATATTTTTTTTAAGTAATTTAAGGATACTGAATCCATAATATTAAATGATTTTGCACTTTCGGATCTCAGTGCTTGTTAGATGGAAGGGGTACAAAATTCTCTGTAGGACTATATGGGGACGGGGACTTATACCCCTCCTATGAAAAAAAAAAAAAAAAAAAGTGAACCAATCCTATGCAAAATAAAAGCATATTGTGAATCAGTAGTCATTAATATGTTTTTTATATTTTTTACAAAGAAATCTTTGTTTATACACTTGTTTGAAAGTCTTGAAAAATAAATGACCGTTGGCCTATTTTCCCAAATATCTTGGAAGGAAGCACCACACACATGTTACCCAATGACTTTTTCACTTCCTGGTAACCTAAGGAATAATGGGGTATAGCCTCCCTTCAGAGATTTAGAGCATGTGCAAATATTTGACCACAAATAGTAACTTTACCCCTCTCCTGGAGCTACACGCCAACAAACGGGTCTCCGGCAGACTTCATATTTTCAAAAGTATATTGTCTATGAATTTTCCCGTATTCAACTATTGGTATCTCATTCGTCTAACCAAAACCTTCTGGGTTGACGGTCTAAACTGGGGACATTGATAGTTGGCAAATACAAAATGCAAACGAATACTCATCGACTGACAATAGACTACACTGTAAAAAATAAGCGACCAATGACAGGAAAAATACTGTAACTTACAGTTATTTGGCTGTAATTTGGATATACAGGAAAAATACTGTTAAATTTATGGCCATTTTCACTAGGCCTATAATGACAAATCTAAAAGTGAAGGCTTTTAGTTCGAAAATTAAGAGTAACAACATCATTATTTAACCAACTACTATGAATTTTTCAATTTCATTAGGTACTAAAATTATAAAGGGAAACAATTACGTAAATTTACAGGGAAAAATATGTGGCAGCAATTCTACCAACAACACACCGTAAAAATAGAGCTTTACAGGTTTCCCCATTTCAAATTTACTGTTATTTTACAGTTGGATGTAATACATTTTCAAACAAACTGTAAATTTTACAGTTTATGCACTATAAAAAAAGTGTGGATTAGCCCAACTAAGTTAGGGTGGTCGTCAGGCTTTTTTATTCTCAACACATGTCACAATCTCTGTAATAACTAACCAAATATATATGTTTTAGCGTTTGATTTATTTTACCGTATCTGTAAATTTTACAGTAATTTGTGGGTAGAATTGCTGCCAGGATTGTACTTGTAAAGTACAGTATTTTTTTACAGTGTAACTACCGAGCTTGGTTTTGGCATTTAGGCCTGACAAATGAAAGATATTGTTATATGGCAAAATTTTGAAGAAGGTAAAGAACTAATTTGAGCAAAAAATTCTA